>JAADWH010000868.1:0-12800 GCA_023335995.1 Globisporangium nagaii
AAGGTGGACTCGGGCGGCGGCGTCGCCTTCTTCGCTTTGCCCTTGCCGGCATTCGTTGCTCGCAGGTTTGAAGCCATCTTTGTGATGGCACTTACTTGATTTCAGTATGTGGATTTTGGCGTAAATATGCGCAAACTCCTGGAAATAAACCAAGTTTACAAAGGGATAAACCCGTTTTCGATGTACTGATTTGGATGTCACTTTTGCATGCTTTACTCAAGCTTGGATCGAGATTGCTCACATTGCTCAAAACCCCGGCTGAGGGGTTTAGCACAAAATGCACTGAGAAGAGCTAGTTCTGCACAAAAACTGTACGAATCTTCCTGTGAAAACGGCAAAATATCGAAACCTAACCGAAAGCTACCGAGCATATTAGTAGCTTTCAGCCACCCAAACACCCATCGATATTCTCACCGTCGCCCTGATTTGCTCTGCACTGCTGCTATCGACATACGAAACCCAAGTGAATATCAGGCGAGGGCGACAAATCACGTCGACGCCGCGCAGTCCTGGCAAAGCGCACCCACAGCCACCTTTGTGCCATTCAGCATCGCTGCTGTTATATTGCGTGTGTGATTTCCAGAAAAATGATTGGAGTTTCAGTCCGTGTGCTATTTCGTCCAGATACGAATGCTTGCGTAGCAGATATCGTTTTCAGCTGGCGAAGTTCACATAATAAAAGAGATCCTGTGGGTGATAAGCAGCTACAGATCTGTTGGAGAGGTTTATTCGTACGAGAGAGGGCGCTGAAATCCGTCCGCGTCCTCGCGAAAGTGAGTGTCCCAATACAAACGCAACTGGCTCCTTCACTTTCATCGAAGCGGGAGGCTTCTATTCGGGCAGCACATAGAAAAAGTGCAGTTTTGCCAGGCAGGCGATACATTTTCTCATACAATTGGCAAGTGAGCGAGAGAAAGACCTGTCTCTCTCTCTCGCAGAAGCAAACAGCACGAGACGGCGGCTCCTTTCCACAACCGAGAAGAGCTGCAGAAAGGAAAGGAGGCGCGCAGCTCCCCCGACTTTATTGGCCGCCGCGCGTGAGTACCAAGCGACGCCGTCTCTCTCTCTCTCTCTATCTCGCTCTGTGCGCGTGTGTGCGTGCGTACGCGTCTACGAGAGCACTGCGCGAGCACGACCGCGACAGCGAACGCCCCCTCCCCCAAAGGGAAGACAGGACGACGAAGCGACTCGCAGGCAGACAGACAAGCTGGAGACCGCGACGGCAGCGAACGGCGCGCGCGGTGCAGGAGGAGACGCCGCGGAGACGGAGAATGACAAGATGCACCGCAGTCCTGTAGCCTCTAAGACTCGCTTGCAGACGCGGACGCGGCGGCGGATGAGCGTGTCGGCGGTATTTAAGAGCGGCGGCGGTTCGCTCGCGTGGGTCGGCTTCATTCTCTTACTGAGCAGCGCTCTCATCGCGACGACAGCAGGTGCGTGTGCGCGCGTGTATGTGTGTGGTTTGTGGTTTGTGGATCCGGACAGCGTTCGTGTCCGCTGCGCGTCTGTGGTTGGAGGCATCCTCGTTGCTGACCTTTATGTCCTGCGTCGTTTTTTCTCTCGTTGTGCTTGTTCAGCCGCGGATGCGTTTCCAGAGAAGGTCGGCTACAACTGCGATACCGACAAGTGCGTGTTCAACAGCGGCGACTACGCGCAGAGCAAGTATGCGGACGGGCTGTCGTGCATGAAAGGGTGCGGGCAGTCGGAAATCCAGAGCATCGGCAGCTCGCTCACCGATATCCCGACGATGGCGATCAGCTCGTCACTGAACGGGACGTGCACGGACTGTTCGCTCGTGGTGCGGACGAACTGGAGCTTCCCGGAGATGCTCGACACGTACGACTTGACCCAGGCGTCTCTCTCGAGCAGCTCATGTAAATTCACGGCGACGATGGAGATCAACGCGCCGCAGCTCTGGGTCCTCGAAGGCAGCTCGTCGAACTGCTACATCGGCGACGGCTTAGTGTCGTGTCGACGAGACGGAAACAAGACGTTGGTGGACCTGAACGCGACCATGATGGGTGTGCTCGCGAAGATGGAGAGCGAGCTCGTGATCTGGGTCGACCACGTCTCCACGCGCCTCGGGCCAGGTACCAAGACCGACTTGACGCTGTTCAACCTGAAATTCGACGGCACCGGCTGCCGCGCCACGACGCAGAGCAACGCGGCGCCGCGACAAGTGTTCAACTTGGAGCTCACGTCCAACTCGTACAAGCTGATTGGCGTGTTCACAGACACCAAGATGGAGGCTTCGAACCCGCAGCTGATGAGCACGACGTCTGTGAGCATGACGTTCACCAGTGGCGCAGTGCTTCGAGCCGGCGCGTTCATCCTGCTGCGAGTCGGGAAAGGGCTGGAAGACGAGTTCTCGACGCTGATCAAGGACGTCAGCGCTGCTCGGTTGCAGCACAAAGGGAAGGAGGTGCCGCTGGATCTCTTCGTGGGGAAATCCAACATCTCGTTCACGATCCCAGAGTCGTTCACGGGCGACATCAACAATGGGGACAAGCTGAACATCACCTTCGACAACTTCACGAACCCGTCAAACGACTCGATGACGCTGGAGCGGGGCTACCTGTCGGCGTACCAGGGCTTGGCGGCTGCTGTGGACAATTCGCAGATCCAGTTCTACTCGGTGAAGAAAGGTGCGCACAGCTACTACACTTCATGGTATCGCTCTCTCTCTCTCTCTTTCTTATTTGTGATCATTTGTACTCACCGCATTTGTGTCGGCGTGCGTATTGAATCAGCCAACCGCGAGCGCGTCGCGTCTCGCCTGGACTTCGCTACGATCGTGATCTTTGGCGTCTGCTTCCTGTTTTCGCTGGTGATCATTCGATGGGTGAGTTCTTTTGCTTTGCTTTGCTTTGCTTTGCATCGATTTTGTCTTGCTTGGACTGCAACTCACATGTGTTCTTCGTTTTGTTGACTTTCCACACTGCAGCACGGACTGCCGCTCACAATGACGACGCTGTGGACAGACATGGTCGCGATCTCCGCCTTGTTTTCATTCGCAGCAGGCTGCGGTGGATACCTGGTGTGGGTGATTCAGCCGTCGAAGGCGTTCGTCCATTGGTACACTGCGCAGTACTTCTTCAACACCATGATGATCCTGTCGCTGTGCTTCCACTGGGCAAGCGTGCTGTCGTTCAAGAGCTTCAAGAAGCTGTCGTTCAAGTCGCCTGCCGTCATCGGGTACATTATAGCGAACGCAGCTGTAATCGCCTTGATCATCGCACTGTCCACTGCCGCCGACGAAGATCTTCGGTGCGCCTTTGACGAGCAGTCGCTGCAGTGCTCGTCCATCGAAGAGTGCACTGGGAGCTTGGCTGCGGAAGGAAAAGTGGTGCGCGACGCGGTGCGGACGTGCGACATCCAGTCGTTCTACCTGGTGTTCGGTGCCGGCTTCGTCATGTGCACGCTGATGCTGATGATTCTCGGCTGCATGGTGATGAGCCGGGGACGCTCGCTGATGCTGAACGAAGACCCATCGGAGCCGCGAATCCGGAACTCGCTTACGATTTTCTACGTCATCATCGCGACGACGTGCGTGCTGTACATCTCGGCTCAAGTGATCTACATCGCGCAGTACGTCTCCGGTCGCGGCGGAAGTGGCGAGCTGTCGGATCTGGTGTGGTACATCTTCATTGTGTGGCTGCCGCACGGACTCCCGCCACTGCTGCTCCTGTTCCTCCAGTGGAACCCAAGCACGGAGAACTTCCACCATGAAGAGCCGGAATCGATCGACCAGTCGTCGAAGGACGACGTGTTCAACCTAACGCCTCGCTCGTCCGGATCGTCGCCGCACATGCCGTACTCGAAGCTTTTGCGCGACCGCATCAGCATGGGCGAGTCGATGATCAACGGCGACGAGCCTGGGAACAAGCTCCGACTGATTGTGCGCCTCAAGCTCCCCGCGAACTTCGACCGAGCGTGCTTTGTCTCGCTCGACTTCTTCTCGTCAAAGGATCCGATCAACGGGAACACGTCGCTTGCCAGCATCTGCAGAAAAGCTCAGTGGAAGTGCGTGGGGACGACGGAGCCGGTGGGTGTGGCGGGAGAGACCGAGTCGGCACTGAGCAACGGCGTGGCGAACTCGATCTTTCCGTTCGTCGCTGTGCTCGAAGTGCCAGTTCTCGGGCACGCGTCGAACACCGTGCTTCGGTTCTTGGTTCATGCCAGTACACTCGGGAAGCGTGACACGGGTCACAACTTTGCCTCGAACTACTTGGACGGCCAAACAAACAGCTTCGAAAACAGCGGCGGGTCGAGCTCGAGGAGCGACGCTCCGTCGACGCAGCTTTCGTACCAGATGACGATGTTCCACCCGCTGCTCGAGTTCGTCACTTCGTCTCAAGCTGTGCTCGATGCTGCGGCTAGCGGCCAGCCGCTGAACGTCCATCCGACGGACGAACACACGTGCACGATTCTGGAAGAGCACCCTTCGCTGCAGCGAGAAGTCGACGTGATGCTCCAGGGAAACATGAACAACGCCGAGCTGAGCGTGCAGACCGTGATGATGCCGGGCGAAATGTCTTCCAAGGAAGACGTGTCCTCGCACAAGAACATCGGCAACATCATCCGCTTCTTCCAGTACGACACAGAGGACGGCGGCGGCGGTTTGGTTGTCGAGGACTTGCAGGAAAGTGTGTACGCCAACGCGATCCCTCGTCAGCTCATCGAGCTGCTCGCTGTTGAGCGACAAGAGCAGGTGGAGAAAGCACGAGAGGATCTGCACGCGTTCCTGGGTCAGAAGAAGGACAAGCAGACGCGCGGGTTCTATGGAACGCTCATCGGTCAGATCCAGGACGAAGGCGACACCGCGATTGCGCGAGAGTGGCTGGAGAACCGTCTGAAGAAGAGGAAGGAGTACGTGTCGATGATTCGCAAGAACATTCAGTACTTGGTGAACCGCGACAAGCACAAACAGTACTTCAAGGCGAGTGTGGAGAAGAAGTCGGAGGATCTGCGCTTTGTGCCGATCAACCTGCACATCCAAGATCTCCTGATCGGTCCGACAAACTCGTTTATCAACGACGAGAAGCGACGTACATCGAAGGAGGTGTCAGTGTACGACTTCACAACAGTCGGAGCTCCGTCGGCGCACTGCCTCAAGTTCAACAAGGGCGGCATCCTCTCCTTCCAAGCGAAGCTGAAGAAGCTGCAGGCGAAGATCAGCGAGACGGATCTGGACATCACCAAGTGGCCAGAAGAGATTCGCGAGTACGACGACCTCCAGTGGGACTTGCAACTTCGCATGGATTGCTCGTTCGCACAAGCGCTGGCGGCAGTGACGTGCAGCTTCGTGCGCAAGGTTGAAGTTGCGATCCAGAACCCGGACATCGTGAAGGGCGAAGACATGCTGTGCCAGCTGTCGACGCTCGGCTTCCTGTTCCACGTCGAGTCGCTTCTTTCGACGCACGGCAAGGAGATCGGGATGATCGAGGACATGGCTGGCTCGGTGGCAAACCTGTCGTGCGTGGCGTTCGTGATCCAAGATGTTCGTGACAAGCCGTCGAACCGCTTCTCGTTCCGAATGTCTCGGAAGAAAGACATGAGCGACGAAGCAGGAATTGTCAAGGTTACCGTCTCACACAAGAACAGTCGCGACGCAAAGCGCTCGTCGGTCAAGTACATCGTGACGGTTCAAGTCGCCACAACCGAGGTCGAGCTGCCAGACCGTCTCGCGAGCGGAGGCGAAATCGGTATCACGCCGTTGCTGTTCACGCAAGGCATCAACGAGATGCAGACGATCGCGAACAACACTGAGCGCGCGAAGACTGAGCTCCAGGACATGATCAACATCAACAACCTGCGACCGCTGAAGGCGTTCTGCGAAAAGTACTGCCGCCTCACTGTTGCGCTGCCGTCGAACACGGGCAACTTTGTGCGTGGATCTCACCGCTACCGGAACATGAACCAAGCGCCGATGAAACTGACGGAGGACCAGGTAACGCAAGAGTTCCGAGCGCTGGAGACTGCGGTGCTGGATGCCGCGCAGAGTTTGGTGAAGACGAAGCGGCCGGAGATCCTGAAGCGGTCGTCGGACTTGTGCCGCGAACTTGGTGGTGGCCGCGTGACGGTGTGCAAGAGCGCAAAGGATCGCACGGCGATGTCTGTCACGCTCGAGCAAGTTCGCATCCTGCACCGCCACCACGACTTGCCTGACAACCGCATCCCCGCGACGGTGTCCGTGATGCGAAGCCATGGCGTGCGCATCGAGAATGCTCTGAAGAACACCGGCAAGCGACAGTTCGCATTCAACAAGCTCCAGCGATCGCTGCTGCCGGAGGACTACCGCTGTCCGGACCAAGTCGGCGGCACGGGCAACGTTAGCTAAGCGCAATGGAGGATGAGCAGTGGTGGTGACTGAAAATGCAGAAGAGGTGAGGACGCGAATGATACAAGTAGCTTATTATGTTAGGTTTGTCTAGAGACCAGGCAATTATTCGGAGGAGGAGAGAGTGAGGAGGGATGGAGGGGTTTATAACGTTGATAATGTTTTGGAGAGAAAAAGGAGAAATGGTGGATCTCTTTTCAACCTGAGGGTGGCAGCTTCTCGACGTCGCTGCGCGGTGTCTTTGGATCACAGGTCGTTGAAATTCAGCTGCGTCACGAAAGCGTACGACTTGTCTTCCTTGCCGCTCGGACTCTTCATCGCTCCGTGTTGGCGCGTCGGCGAGGTCGACAGCCGCGTGTCGGCCTCCAGCTGGGTGCGCTTCCGCAGCTTGGACATCATCTCTTCGTCCGAGATGCCCTTCTCAGCCGCTACTTTCTGCTTCTCCGCCAGCTGCAAAGTTCCCAGCGAGCAGCATCGAGAGCAAAGGTTAGTGGTGAGCCGACAGCGTTCAAAGTAGGCTTAATGAGAGCACAAGCAGATGTACTTACCTCCTTCTTGCGCATGACCTCGGAGAAGTGACGCGAGCTGCTCATCTTAAGGATGTCCCGCGACGGCACCAGCACGTCAATGTGGTCGCTGCCGCTGTCCGAGATGGTCGAGACGTCGGATCGCGCCGAGTTGAGCGATTCCTCGCGCTCAGCCTGCAGCTGGCGGTTGAACGGCATTCCTGGACGCACGCGGATGTTGTTTCTGTGCAGAACAGGGTCACTGTTCATCGTCGGCGACCATGAAGCGTTGCGGTCGTCCAGGTCTGCACGCGAGCTGCCGTCTTCGCACGCCTCCTCGTTCTCGCCGCCATTGCCGCTGCCAAACCCTCCAAAGCTGTTGACCGAGCTGTTCTGCTGCCCGACCAGCTCGAGCATCTTGGTCAGTTTGAGCTCCGCTATCGACAAGCAGTCCGCGTGCTCTCCTCGAGCGCCGACTACGACTCCAGGCACGCCAGATGCGCCGCCGCTGCTGCCCAAGAGGTTGTTTCCATTCTCCAAGCTAGTGATATCGAGCACGTCGTCGAAAGCCTGCAATCGCTGGGCTAATCCGAACGAGCCCTGTCGCACGCCAGTGATGACACCGTCCAAGCGCTCGTACGCCGCTTTGTTCACCTTCAGCGTCGCTTTGGCTTGCTGGATCTCGTTCTCGAGCGTGTTGTACACCTCTCTGTTGAGCTCGATGCCTCCGATGCCGGATGCCTTGAGCTCATTGAGCGCCTGCAGCGCCTGCTCTTTTTCTTGGCGGACGGCGATGAGTCTCGCCTCAGCCTGGGCTTTCTCTTTCTCGAGCGACGTCGTGGTCGTGCCTTGAGCGAAGAGCTTCTCCACCACTTCCTCCAGCGATGTCGCGCCTGCAGCCAGCTTGAGCTGATCGAGCACTTCTTCGTAGTCTGCTGCTTTTTGCGACTTGGTCAGGTTTGCGAGGTGGAGCGCCTCGTTCGCGCGCTCTCGGCTCTCTATGGACCGAATCAGTCGAGCTTCCTCTTCTGCTGACAGATCCCCACGGAGCTCGGCAGCGATCTCTGCGCGCTCCTGGACGCGCTGCAGCCGCCACGCCTCCATTTTCTGCGAATTCCTCGCGCGGACTTCGTGATCTCCGAGCTCGCGCGCTCGCACTTTGCGCTCCACTTGGATCTGCAATTGCACTCTGGCGAAGGAAACGAGTGCGATGCGAGAACATAGAGTCAGCCAAGCTGCCGCGATCACAACGGATCACAGATATGCAAAACGACGACACACTCTTGCAGGAACTGGACGGCACGAGCTTTTCCGGCCTCGAGCTGTCGACAAAGCAACTTGACTTCGTCCGCCTCGTGTAAACTCTCGTCGACCGCTTTAGACATGGCAAGCACGTGCGCGTCCACGCGCAGCTGGTTGGTCTGCAGACGCCGCAGCATGTGCTCCAGCTGCCGCCGCAAGTGCATCTGCTCCTCCATGGACGCTGTGCACTCGGAGATGTCCTGCTTGATCCTGTTGTTCTTCTTCGAGATCGGCGTCTCCTGGTTCTGTATGCGGCTGAGCTCTTGGGTTTCCAGCTGGATCGCGCGCAGTTCGTCCTAGAAACGCGAGAGAAGCAGAGATCACAGCAGGAGTTCGTTAGACTGAGCTCTAGTTGGCTGTCCTGAAGGCAGACTACGCACCAGCAGCACGTTGAGCTCCTTCTGCCGCTTCTCGACCATCATCTTGTGCTCGTTGAACTTGCGCGCGTTCATATTCACGCCGTCTTCGAGGCATTCGATGTCTTTTTGTCCGGTGTCGGTCTCTGGAACCGAACTCCCGGGCGAGCCGTCGTGCAAGCTGCGCAGTGAGCTCGTTGTCGCAGACTCTCGGCTCGGGAGCACGATGGGCGAGTTCGCCTTGCGCACAGCTTCGACGAGCTCGCGCTTCTGCGTGATCTTCTTCAGCTTGTGGCTCGCGAGCAGCGCGCTATTGCTGCTATTGTTGTTGTTATTGCTGCTGCTGCTGCTGTTGTTGTTCATGGGCATGTCGTAGTTGCTCGCAGGCGAGTCGCCGATGGGGAGAAGTCGCAGGCGACCCGACATGACCCCGCGCTTCTTCATCTGCTTGTCATTCGTCTTCAGCGGTGTCGTCTGCACAGTTGAAGGACGCACACGCCAAAGGGTTCGTGAGCGCCTGCACAGTGAGCAAGTGACAGCAAGGATGGAGAAACGCACCACGATAGACGAGAGGTCTGTGAACTCGGTCGCCATGACTTGAGAGGCCGTTTGCTGCGAGGAGGTGTCCGGTCGATCAGCAGCGCTTCATAGTCGGGCTTTCGCGAGTTTCTCTACCGGAGCCGCGCGCTCGCTGTGGAGCAAAGAAACTCGTCAGGATGCAGCGGCACTTGTGTGCAGCTTGGAGATGGTGCTGCGTGCCAATTGCGGGGGACGAAACCACTGAACTAATAAATATACATTCGTGAGCAAAAATAGTCCTCGCCTTCTCTTCGCTGCGAGTCAGACGCAGCAAGCAGAAGCGAGTACCTCGCGGTTCTCCTCAAGACAGTCAGTCCGCCTGCGGATCTGTCGCCCAGGGGTCAATTTGGTCCGATCCAACATGCCGGAGTCGCCTGGGAAGGCAACAACAGCCGCGCTGGAGCTAGAGCTGAACGACGCGGACGTCTGGAGCATCTGGTACGCAGCCAGGTTCGGGAAAGCCGAGCGAGTGCGCTTCATCCTGGACCGCAGAGATGCTGGCAATTCCATTGACGAGCGAGATCCGGTAGACGAGACACTGTGCTTCGCTTTCACGCGCAACCTGGAAAGTAAACACTCATCTGCCTCCGGCTCAGTCGTTAACGCTGTCGTCACTCTTCGTGGCTGCTCAATGCACAGAGAACGCACTGGTCAGCGCTGCATTTCGCATGCCGATACGGCCACTTTGACGTCGTCCAGGTGCTCATCGAGCGAGGAGCGAACCCAGAGCTGAAAGACGAGGTTTCGGTGCAGAAGTTCTTTTTTCTGTATCTCGAAAGCCGCACTGACGCTCGATCGCTTTGACTTTTACGACACCGTTGCAGAGCGGGAGCACGCCACTGCATCTCGCTGCTGGATGGGGGAATCTCCGGTGCTGCGTACTGATGCTAGAAGCTGGAGCCAACGTTTCCGCGCTGAACCACTCGAATCAGACACCGCTGGCGATAGCGAGAGCTCTGGCGAGGAAGGATCACGTCCAGCTACTCGATCGGTGGCAGCCAGCTGGAGTTGACGCGAAAGGTTCTGGGAAACCGAGTTGGCAGACTCCGCCTTGCCTTGCTCCGCTGACATGCCAACTCCGCTCTTTTTTCTTGTCGGCAGACCTAGAAGAGCAGCGAGCGCAGTGTCGGCTGCGCGACATGGCACCTAATCTCACGTTCCTGACAGCGTTGGAGAAAGCAGCGAGCGAGGAGCTCGACGCAGCAGTCCGCCCGGAGCTGCACGCGCTTCACGCCAAGCTCCACGCTTTCGGAGAAGACCATCCGGGGCTTCTCATCACATTCGCAAAACTCGGGTCGCTCTATCGGTGACGCTTGTGGCTCGTTGACATTTTCGCTGTGTGTTTCTGACTGCTGTCTGCTGACTAACGACTGGTTCGTATCTTTCACCATTCTCGTGATGCTCCAGGGAGAGCGGTCGCGTGGAGAAAGCTCTGGAGATGCTCGACCGAGGGCTCAGTCTCTGCGAAGCGATCCGCGGCGAGAGCCACCACGAGACTGCGACGTGGCTCAACAACGCCGGAGAGCTCCTGCTTCTTCAACAGCGCTACCGCGAAAGCTGCCACTTCTTCTCCAGAGCTCGCAGGATCTTCGTCGAGTACTGCAGCTCTCACTTTGTCCTCTCTGGTTCTTCACACCGCAGTCTTGTCACTCTGACTCGTTCTCTGGATTTCGCGCCGCCGCAGACTGAAAGGAGAGACCGACCACGAAGCACTCGCCACACTGGAGAACGCGGCAATCGCCCACTTCACGGCTGGAGACTCCGCGGCGACGATCTCGCTTCTTCAGCAGCTGCTCGTCCAGCTGCACAAGCGCTACCACGGCGGCTACAACGACAAAGTGCTTAAGCTCTCCTTTGTGCTCGCGAGCGCTCTTCTCGCACAGGTCAGCAGCGTACAAGCACGCACAGCAGACGCTGATCTGCAGTGTCGTCGTTCGCTCACGCTCGTTGGCTTTTCTCATCCACCACAGAAGCGCGCTGTCGAGGCGAAGACGATCTACGAGGACTGCTTGGCCCAGCTCGAGTCGCTTACAGCACACTCGCCACGAGACAGCCACCACACGCACACCATGCGCTGCATCGAAGGCGTCGGCAAGTGCTGGTTCCTTCTCGGCGACTTCCAGGTGTGTGCCCCAACTTGAGCTCTGCTGAGTGCTCGACCAGCTGTCGGTGATACTTCGCTTCTTCGTTCTCACTCGTCTGCTCGTACGCATCGCAGCGAGCCGAGGCACTTTTCAGTCGCGCGCTGCGCCTGGCAGCAGCGCCGCGCGATGCGCCAGCGGACGCGCGTCTCGCGGCAGAGCGACAGCGCGCGCACCGGAACGTCGCGATGGTCGCGGTCGCCAAGAAGTCGGCACCCGCAGTCGACCGGCAACTTCAGCACTGCCATGCTCGATGACAGCCTGCTTCTAGCAACGCGACTGCAACATACGCAATGCCATAGAACTGATGAAATGTCGCAGGAACAAGTGCGGCTGTTGCAGGAACGGGTGGCGCCAGAAGTTTGTCATGCACACAATCGGACACTCGCACACTTCTCCCAGCAGCAGCAGCGACGACGGCGATGGCGGAGGCGACCGCGCCGGCGACGAAGACGCTCTACTGCATCCGCCACGGCGAGTCGACGTTCAACGAGTGGCGCAAGCAGAGCATCTGGAACTTCTCGTGGATCTGGGTGCGCGACCCGATGCTCATCGACGCGCCGCTCAGCGCTAAGGGCAGGCAGCAGGTGCGCCATCATGCTGAGAGTGTGCGATCGTGAATGCGACGGACGACACTGCGTGCTCACGCTGCTTTTGCCTGTGCGCCATCTTGCTCTGCAGGCACAGCAGCTCTACGAGACGATCAGGGCGAGAAAGCTGGACGAGCGCGTCGATCTCGTACGTTGACGGCGCTAGCATCGACTGCTGTAGCCATCGTCGCTCGTGGCGGGCGGTGTCTGCTTGGTTCGTATTACTAACGTTCTATTACGATGGTGAGAGTGCAGATCATCACGAGTCCGCTGACGCGCGCGATCCAGACCATGACCGGCGGCTTCCAGGACGCCAACATCCCGATCCTTTGTACGTGCGCACAGCGGGTTCAGTGCTCATCTCTGCTTGCTGACCCGTGTGTGTGTGTGTGTGTGTGTGTGTGTGTCCCGCGCGTATTAACCCACAGTGGAACCCTCGTGCCGGGAAATGCTCGACACCGCGTGCGATATCGGACGACAGCCCGATGGTATGCGTTTGTACCTGTGCTCTTGGCTAACAGCATGGGAACCATCGCCATCGGCGCTGACGCTAATCGCCTCTCGCTCTATAAACTGTTGCAGTGCTCGCTGCGAGCTTCGTGAACCTAAACGCAGACTTCCACGCGCTCGACGAGCATTGGTGGCTCCCTCCGCACAAGAGACCGGCTAGTGCGGGCGGCAGAGGCGCTGTGCCAAAGAACCACGCGCAAGTGGTGCCGCTGCGCGAGAGCGACGCGGACGTTGACGCGCGCATCAAAGAGCTGCTCACAAAGCTTAGCGAGCTCCCTGCGCAGCACATCGCAATCGTTGGCCATAGCGCGTTCTTCAAGCGCATGCTGCGCATGAACCGGAAGCTCAACAACTGCGAGCTCTACGAAGTGCCGTTCGCCGAGGTCGCGAAGAGGTATGGCATCCGCACGAGCGCGTAGCGATAGAGAGAGAGAGAGAGAGAGAGAGAGAGAGAGAGAGAGAGAGAGAGAGAGAGA
>JAADWH010000869.1:0-12789 GCA_023335995.1 Globisporangium nagaii
AGGACAACTTTAAAATGGTTGGGAAATAGAGAAATTGGTTGCTTGGCAGCATGCAGCGCCAGCAGCTCACTACGAGAGTTGGAAGACCGGACCGATGACTTGGTTCTCCCACCGGAGGCTGATGAGCAGCGCCTCGAGCATCCAGAACTCGGCCATGCCGGGTGTGGCATTCATGACGAAGCCGCCGAACTCCATCATGCAGTGCTCCTGCCGCGCGCCTTCCTCCGTGAAGACGACCCAGATGAACACTTCGCTCCAGATCACCGCGGTTTCGTTGATCCCCAGGTCGCCTTCCTCGACCATCGGGGCCACGCGAGACTTATCGAGGCTCCGAAGCAGCACGACGTGGCCCGAGGGGCTGTGGAAGCGCGAGGCGAGCAGCAGCGCCTTGCCCACCTTGGCGCTGTTGGGGATCTGCACCGTGCGGTAGAAGAGCACGTTGTCATCGTCCACGCGCTGCACGAGGTCGAGCTGCATGTTGATGTTGGACGAGTAGAGCTCCTGGAAGTCCACGGGCGATGACACGATGTCCCACGTCTTGTTCGCGAGATCCTCGGCCGAGCGGCGGAAGGTTTTGCGCGTGGAGAAACGGAAGCGGCCGTTGCGCGTCGTGCGATACTCCTGCCAGCCGCAGAGCGCGGCGCCGGCCGTGCCGTAGCTACCGCCGTTGCCCTTGAGGAACGCAACCATCTCGTCGTGGGTCGTGCGGTTCATCTCGGCGCACTCTTCCGACGTCAGCGGCTTGGTGAGCATCACGCGGCCGAACTGCAGCGCGAGCACGTGGGACACGAGCACGTCGTCTTCGTCGGTCAGCGACAACGCGAGCATCGGGTCCGACGCGTCCGAGTCGCTCTTTTGGAGGAGACACAGAGATAGAGAGCGTCAGTGAGGCTGGCAGCCAGCAGCCTACTCGATCATCAATTGCAACGCACATCCATGTCTTCGATGCTCTGCTGCAGGCGTCGCTGGAGCGTGAAGAAGCGCGCGATCGCGGTCTTGAGCTGCTTGTTCTCCTCGCGGAGCTCGTCGCGCGTCGCAGAGAGACTCATGACGCCGGCGGCGGTCACATCGCCCGCGCGCTCAGGCTCCAGCTGCGGCGGCGATTGGGACTGCGGCTGCGGCTGCTGCTGCGCAGCGAGCGCCTCGCGGTACTGCTTCTCGAGCAGCTCGCGCTCAGCCTTGAGCGCGTCCATGGCTTTCTACAGTCGCATCGTGCAATGCCATCCAACCAAAAATGGAACCAGGGACAGCATGAGCAACACAGAGCGCGCGTGACGACACGACAGAGAAAATGCAATGGTGTACCACGCGCTTGTAGTAGCTGCGCTTGGCGTGCTCGCGCTGACGCTGACGTTTCTGCTCCGTGACGTCGGGCGAGTCCGCCGCGTCCGCCGCGTCCGTGGTCGTCGGCGATCGGTCGGCCATCTTTTGATGTTCTCTTGCGGCTGTGGCTGGGCGAGCGCGTGTGCGGTTGAGCGCCACGGCAGTTGTGAGGATTCTCTCTTTCTCTCTCTCTCTCTTTCTCGTGTCCGCAATGGCAGATGACGTGTTGAGCTGAGTCGGAGGGAGGGATCGGGGCGAGCGCTGGAGGGCAAACGAGCGGGCAAAGCGTCGAGCCACGTGGGTGGATGGGTGGGCTGCCGGCGCTGGGTGAAGTGGGACTCGAGCGCAGGGGATCAAGTAGAGTCGACCGCGACTTCTACAGACGGACGCACTGGCGCACGTGTACGAGCTCTTCTCGATCGGAGGCGCGAAGTGTCCGCAGCTGAGCAACGCGCGCGGCCGTCTGAGCTGCTGCGGTCGGGCGATGCGCAATGCGTGAGCGAGCGAGCGAGAGAGAGAGGGCGAGCGAGAATGCGAGCGAGAATGCCGGCGTGATCTCCTCGCTTGCTGTTGACAAGCAGCTGTTAACTCACTCAAATGATTGCTGTTCTTGGTTTGGTTTTTCACTTGCGACCGCGTTTGCATACTGACGGGCGGTCATTGGCCTGCGACAGTCACGATCGCGCACACATCCGACTCATTTGGCTGTGCGCGCGAGAGAGAGCCCGGAATCTGGTCGGAGCCGTCCGTCTGTCGGCCAGCTTTTCACATGGCCGACTCATCTGCGGAGCGCTCTCGACCTGGTCTGGCATCCGTTGGCTCAAGGGACCGCGAGAGCGAGTATGAGCGAGAGAGCGAGTATGAGCGAGAGAGCGAGTATGAGCGAGAGAGCGAGTATGAGCGAGAGAGCGAGTATGAGCGAGAGAGCGAGAGAGCGAGAGAGAGAGATCCAAAACGAGCGCAATGCGAGCCTCGGATCACATTCTTTACGGGGAGAGGTATGCGCATATTTTTGTGGATGCCTCGGATCTCGTTGGCTGACTGGCGCCAGACCCAGAGACAAGCAAGCAAGCGAACGAACGAACGCTTCTGCGACGACGGCAACAATCCAGTCCAGTCGATTCAAAAGCACTTCGCCCGAAGATCTCGGTCGCCTGATTGCGAGTTGAAGCTGATCGTGCGCCACTCGCATTGACGAGCTCGAGCCCAGATCGCGGGCTACAAGTGCGAAGTTACTCACATCTGCTGATCCCAGGACTGCTTTCTTTCCCAGCCATTGACTCGGTTTGGCAGCTCCGAGCACTGCAGGAATCGTGTGTCCACTTGTCTGTCCATTTGCGCCTCGTCATCAACAGCAGTGACTCACACACCACATCGAACCAGTCCAGTCCGAAGAGGCTCCTCCGAACGAAGCGAGACTCAGATGCGCGCACGAAGTGCTTGGATCCAAACTGAGCTTGCTGCGATTTGCAGAATCTGCCAATCGAGACGCAGGGAAATTGCAGGAGACATCCGAGAGACGGTGCGGTGGTCATGGTGGCCACTCAGTCGGTGCCATCAACCAACCACTGGCAAGCTGTCTGGTCCGTGTCGGAATCGGACACAGATCCAAGGCACACACACCAAGCTTTCGGAAACTATCCGACAACGCACAGTACCATGAGACGAACGAGGCGCAACCTCGAGCGCACAGGACAGCAGCGAGGCACTCCGACTCGTGCAGACAGTGGGAACGATGTGCTGCGCGTGCTCAGCTCATCAGGAACCCCGCGTTGATTCCTCCGCGTTCGCAGTCCTCTGTATGCGGTCCGCAGCGTTCGTTTACGCCGCTGGCAGTCATCTTGCCCCGCGGGCTCTCCATGGCACAGAGCCCGCAAGCCAGTGAGCTGCGAGGTCGACATGGTCGGAGCAAGAGAGCAAGCGCGCTCGGATCCACACTCTTTCGCAGCTTGCCTGGCGGAACCAACCGCACGCAGAACCGCATGCCACGCGCTGTTCAAGAGCGAGCGCCGAAGCGAGCCAAAGTTCGCTTGTCCACACGTTCTCCGTCACCAGCCGCGTTCCTGGCGCGGTGCTCAAGATCCGCGAAACCAGCAGGTTTCGGCGATGACGAAACCTGCAGAATACCATGGTAGGAGTGCACGCTGTTTCTATTGAATCTCTATTGTAAAATACCTCTATAAGTTTATATTGTGGAATAAGATAAGTCCGCGACTGTAGCCACTTTGGTGAACTTCGGCCACCTGGCTCGAGCGAAAGTCAACTCAGCTCCGACTCGCTCCGACGGAAAAAAAGATCGGGATCGAAAATCCAATGCCTTCTGCGCTGCTGTTCCCTTGGAGGAAGAGTCGTCGAGTGGTTCGCGCGGTCTTGGTGTATGTGTGCGCGGCTGCGTCCGCCGCGTCTATCATCGTCCTTCGGTTGGCTTCTGGCTGTCTGGCTGCGAGCAACCATGTCTGGCTGCAAGCAAGCATGTCTGGATGACTTCTGTCACGCGCTGGTGGATTTTCTGGGGTCTGCAACTTTACTCTTCGAGCGCTGGGGTGAACAAAGTGATGCCCTGTGTGCAACAAGAGAGAGAGATGTGTGTGAGAGATATGAGGACGCCGACTGAACCTCTGCGCTGGACACACGAATGGATGGAGAAAAGCCTCGCACCTTCTTGTTGGAGTCGAGCAAGATGCGCAAGCGACCTTGGTTCTTCATGTAGTACTCGTCTGCGAGGCGTCGTAGGCGCTGGTTCTCCTTGCGCAGGGACTCCTTGGCCGTCAGGCTTTGGATGTACAGATCGCTCAGCTTGGTTGCTTCCTCCTCTTCTTTCGTCTTGCTAGCCGCAGCCGCGAGCGCTTCGTTCTGCTGCTTCCGAGACTGCATCGCCGCGTGGAACTGCGACTCGAGGTTCTGGACTTCATCTCGCAGCGTCTGGATTGTGTTCTGTAGACAGGCAATGACACCGTTAGCAAGAGAGAAGCCCAGCGATGCAAGCACGGCGCCATTGAGCGAGCCACGTACGATCTTCTTGTAGTAGCATCGCTTCACGATCATGCGCTGCTTGGCGCGTCGGTCCGAGTCCGTGCCATTCGGAAAGAGCGCGCGCGTGCTGCGTTTCTTGGACGGTGCTTGGTCCGCGGCGAGCTGATCGCCCTCCACCACGCTCTCTTGCTTCATCTCGCCCATGTCTTCTGGGTTCGTGAGGTTCTGGATCGTGAGGTAGCGCGTCTGAGGCGAGGCCGTGCTGCCAGGCGACGAGTTGAGCGCCGTCGGGGATCGCTTCGAGTTGAGCTTGGCCATGCTCCTGTCAGAACGAATGAACGCATGCAGAGAGTTAGTTGGTTGGATGGAGAGCCACGAGAAAAGTGTCGGATGCGTGGCTTACTGCAGCGACAGCGCGTCGAGGAGCGAGGACGCGTAGAACGTGGTCTCGCTGAGGCGTCCGTTGTCGTCGGCTCCTGACGACGAGTCGTCTTCGAACTTGTGGTGCGTGCGGCTGGCGGTGCTCTCGGAGGCGGACTGCGCGCGGCGGAGCTTGAGCGAGGCGGCGTTGTCGCACTGCGCGTCGATGATCTGCGCGACTTCTTCTTCGTCGCTGCGGTCGCCGCTGTTGAGGATGTCGGAGATGCGCATCATGGCTCTTCGTTTCTGTCTGTGTGTGGAGTGGAGTGGGTCTGCTGCTGCTGCTGCTGCTGGTTGCTGGTTGCTGGTGCTGCTGAAGGACTGAGTGGGTCGGTAGATGCTGGTGGCGTGAAGGGAGATCGGGTTTGTATATATTGCTAATGCAATGGGGGGAGGCTGGTGTCTGCGAAATGAAGAAGCTCCTGGAAGTAACACTGGAAGCTCGCGTCAAATCTCGACGTGTATCTCACTTGGGAGATTGGGTTGTGAGCTCCGCATCGGTTTCGCCGGACAGGGTCAGACGACCCAAAATTTTCAGAGCTGCGTGCGCCTTCCACGAGAAGCTGTTTATGTTGTTTTGTGGACGGCGTGAGTGCCCATTCTGGATGGATTGCCTCCCCTCTCGAAGGGATCTAGCCATCCAGCCATCCGCTGAGCGCGCGCGACCCACAGTGCAAGATCCACACAAGCGTAGTCCACCAAAAGACTGGCCCTCGCGTGACACACAGAACGGCTACATCGGGCCATTGTGCCGCCCCATCGTCCACAGTGGGACGCCAGGAGCTCTCCTCCATTGAGCCAGAGCTCTCGGCGAACCGGACTGGACAAGACAGGCGCAGGCGGGCAGACATTACGCTGGTCAAACGAAACCGCGATCGAACGACAGCACTGGTTGACTCCACTTGCAATCTGGACGCGCACATTCCGCCACACGACGCCACACAGCGGCTGTTTACTGCTGACCCGCTGCGTCGTGTTTTGGGATGCTGCACTATATATTCCGAAACACGACGCCGCACAGTTGCTGCTTGCTGCTGACTCGCTGCGTCGTGTTTCGGAATGTTGCGTGGCGGAGTGCGCAATGTAACGCTCGGCCGTTCCGAATCCATTTGGCCAAGCGAGCTCTCTAGCCGACTGAGTTGACTTGATAAGCATTCACTTCACCTCTTCTTAGTCGCTGGATTTGACCGCAGGCAGCTTTGGCTTAGGCATCCCTGTTACACATGGCGATCTTCCACTCACTCGCTCGCTCGAATGAAAAAAAAGGCATGGGGCAGTGCGAGCGTCTCATATTTTACTTCGTGAAAGAAGAGTCGGAAAGCATTACGGGCAGTTAGTGCCGCGCATGAGCGAGCAGTCGATTGGGTCTTTCGCGAAGACTGTGAAGTGGCCACTGCGTCCAGCACCAAGGTTCTATTCGCGTATCATTGAATCGCACTCTGCTGACGCGTATGACATGCGAATGCGATCGCATGACTTTGGCGGAGGGGTCGTATCGTACGGTGTCTGGCGGCGACATGATCGCTCGAAGGGGTCCACCTGGCCCGACGAGCTCAAAGTGCACGACCCCAATCCCATACACCACTGATCGCCAGCCAGTGTAGTGCACCAAGACTGGCGAGGCGGACGCCGATCCCAGGCTCGAAATCCATGACGCTCGTGTGGACGCAGCAGCACATGTGGACAGCCGAGGACTCCAGATCCAATACTCTGGATCCTCGGCTAGCTGGCTGACTGGCTGGCGTTCCTCCTCATCCGCGCGTCACTGCTTCGATCCGAGATGCCAGCTTTGTCTCAGCTTTCGTTTGGATGGCGAGCGCTGTTAGCTCACGATGCCTGCGTGGAACGTCCACGCGCATGCTCTCTTCCGATGCGCGCCGATCTGTCACTCGGCGAGTGCCTCTGTGGTCACTATGCACAGTCAGAAAGGAGCGATCTGCGCCACGCTCGCTGGTCGCTCGTTCAACAAACCCTCGCTCGAAAGCTCCGCACACCTTGAGGGTCACTACGATGCGACTCGCTCGTCTCACATCTCAGTCAACCTTTGCGCTCGAATCTCTACGATCGGACACGCCCCATCCATTAACGCGGCTGGCTCGGATCCACACTGCCTCGGCTTGCAGTGTGCATCGACGCATCGAAGCGCACTCGACAGAGCTGTCTGCCACCGGAGCGTGACGTAACGGACGCGGTGACTGGAGTAGTTCGGTGAGTAACGATGGGAGATTCGCGGACACATCGTCGTGGTTTCGTCGGGGCGGTCGCATACAATTACTGCTGCAGTAGTTCACTCATTCTTTGTGTGCTTGGTGCCACTGGCTGTACCTGAGGTCGGTGTCCCATCGGCTGCACACACCGCTCCAAATCCGTCGCGGTGGCTCGTCAAAAGGATCAGTTTTGGACAGCGACGGCGAATCGACTTGGTGAGTCTCCGTCGGTCGTCTGCACGCAAAAGAGAGACCCACGTTGGCCACTTCGGGCTCGCTTGAGAACTTCAACCGCCTGGGCATTACGCGCTGACTGGCAGGTCCACGGTGGCGCCTCGTGGATCACAGGCACACTGGACCTTTTGGGTGGATTTTCTCGACAGGACAGGCTTTTGAGAGTTGACACGCAGAAGTGCCGGTGCTGACTTTGCTGTGTGGTCGCCGAGCGCGGAGTGTACGGCACGCGTTGCTCAGCACGCAGACACGATGTGCACCCGAGAGTCAGGATGGTGCCAAACACGCCAGTCCATCGTTTCAGCAGTTGTGCAGTGAGGCTGCATGATTGGCCAAAACTACGTTTATGCTGCATTTTATCCAATTGAGTCGCGAGTTGACTGGCATTTGCTGGTTCGGAGTTCAGGATTCGCGATGGTTGTTGGACAGCTCAGCTCAGCTCGTGCGGACGCTCGGGCGCAGATATCGTTACCCGCGGATGCTCGAGCACGATTCTATGCGCACAACCGAGGATACTTGTCCCGCAGTGGTCTCAGTCGGCATCTTTGTATTCCCAACTGCGCTCTGGGTCGTGGCTTCCGTTCCGAGTCCTCGTATGAATGGACGAAATACTGCGTTTGTTCGATGGGAGCTGCTTGCTGCTGAAGATTGTAAACGCTCAAAGCACGACGCACCGCGCCAACTGCTGTCGCGGCAGACGGGGGAAAAAGCACATACTAGCAGACAAGAGCCGAGGATAATCGCCGAGGCGTGCTGATCGGCATACTCGCTTGAACTTGCTGTTCAGCGCGGTCCGTCCAAGCGGCCTTCAACGGACAAACGCACGACTCGGACGCAAGGACGAGCCGCGGTGTCTGCTCCGGCGCGATGACTGCGAGGAGATCACTCGGGAAGGACGGACGGACGGGAGGAAGGGGCTCTGGTCGCGGCCAATCCGCACCCAGCGCGAGACCACACGCTGAACACATGGGATGGTTTGCCGGTGTGAGTAATGCTCGCTGTTTCAGCTCGCGCGCCTAACTCAGTGCACGCTGAAAAATTTTTAGGGTGTGATTGCAAAACATCAGTGCAATGCACTGCTTCGAGTGAATGGCTTCTATGCAAAATTACGAAAAAAGGCCAAGAGATCACAGTTTATCCGCTATTGTAGGCGCTCAAACTGACATTTGCACGTTCTGCGCGTGGCAGGAACCCGACGTTGCTCGTCTCTGCACCTCGCCAGATCGCCATCGAAATCGCGGCTGTAGCGGTTTAGCACCAGTTTTCGAAACGCTGGCGCTAAAACGCTGCAAAGGCGAGCTCGTTCCGTATTTCGCGCTTGTAAAGCTGAGTGAGATCGACGTAAAACAGCATCGTGTGTCCGATTTCCTGCTCCTGTCGCGCTTGTTCGTTTCGGTTGATGCACTCTCCCTCAAGCTCGCAGTTCTTTCTTATCCTCCTTTCGATCTAAAACGGACGAATTGCGCGCTAACTCCGCGCACACTCGGCGAAGAAAGCCGCGCCTCGCTGTTCTTCTGTTTATGTCTTTCGCGAGGACAGCCCGATCTCGATCACGGCATCCCAGTTCCAGTTCCCCACTCAAGCGAGCACAGCAGCAGCAACAGCACGCCCGACAACGACTCCAGCACGCTCTGTGATGGACTTCGCCATGGCCGAGCGCGAGTTCGCGAGCACGGACCGCGACCCGCTGGCGCTCGTGGACTTCCCCGCGCAGCTCAAGCTCGACTTCCTCGGGCTCGACATGTCGCCCACGCACGTGGACCACCACGCGCTGCCGCCAGCCATGAACCACGTGAGCGGCATGAGCGGCACCCACCATCAGCACGCGATCAGCTACAGCTCTCCGGTCAGCAGCAGCGGCGGCAGCAGCGCGCGCTCGTCGCGGCCCTCCGCCGCTGTCTCGGAGGCCGACCAACGCGCCAAGAACCGGCTCATCGTCAAGCGCTGCTACTACAAAAAGATCGTGCGTGCTGTGTGTGTTTCCATTCGCTCGATTCCATCCCGGTCTGTGTGTCATTCTAATGCGCGCATGTCGGTATTGCTACAGAACACGCTAAACGAGCTGCGCGCGCAGATGGAGTGCATCGAAGCCGAGTACAACGCGCTGCTGGCGAAACGCCACGCGGATGCCGCGAAGCCCACACCCGCTGACGCGCTGTCGTCCACACCGGCGTCCTACAAGCGCCTCCACGATGCGTACGTGCACCTGATGCTCGTGAAGAACGCGCTGCAGAAAGAAGGTGCCGAGCTGCGGCGTCTCGAGGCACAGTACCTGGCGATGGAGAAGCAGATGAGCCAGCTCTACAACGCCGAGACGAAGGCGATCACGCAGGCGATGCTGGCGCACGACCACAAGCGGCGCCACGCGTCCGTGACGATCCTACCGCTCACGCCGGAGGACTGTCTCGAGATTGCCGGCGCGGCGTACCAGGAGATCCTCAAGTTCCGACAGAGCAAGACGCTGCAGTCGACCGGCGCAAGCATCTTCGGGTGGCAGGACCGGTACAAGAACGTGAAGAACGAGAAGCTCATGTTCTCGCTCGACAAGGTGTTCTACGGCCACACGATGGCGGACCTCTCGGCGCGCACGTGGGACGTGCTCTCGAACTCGGAGAAGCTCGAGAAGATCTACTCGTCGAACGTCGACGTGTCCTTCCAGGTCGTGCAGCGCGTGAACGAGGACTCGGTCGTGTACTACCACACGCTCGAGCGCGGCCAGGCGGACATGCGCATCCACGCGCTCGTGCTCGCGACGCGCGTGGATCTGGGCGAGGGCAAAGGCTGCATGATCCTCTTCCGTGGGCTCGACCCGAACAAGTACTTGCGCAGCGAGACGGAGAACGGCACGCGCGACCGGCGCGGCCGCACGAAGCTCGAGCCGCAGAAGGAGAAGATCTGGATGGACACGTTTACGTGGGGCATCTTCGAGTCCGTGGGCGAGTTCGGCGAGCACTGTCGAGACGACTACGGTGGTGTCGTCGAGGGCACGAAGCTCGTGAACGCCAGCTGGTGGGTGCTCGAGACGCTCATGATCGCGCTGCGCTGCGAGGCGCAGGTCGTCGGCCCGCAGATCGTACTCACGGCGTCCTAGGCGCGCGCGCAGCCGTGTCCCCCTCCCCATTTTGATCACCCCAGCCGTGAGCTCATATGTCGTAAGTGTTGCGTCCCATTTTTTCATAATATTTTCTGGACATTTTGCTGTTCGTCATCAAACACTTTTGACAGACCAACACTCCTCGCCGTATCTTGTTCGTCACGGCAGAGAGCAGTCCGAGTCGCTCGCTACGGATCTGCTCGTCCGCTCGGACTGTCGTCGTCTACCACCTTGAGCGAGTACCCCGCGGGGCCGATCACCATGCTCTCCCAGCGCACGGCGAGCTGCACGATCTCAATCATCCAGAACTGGACCGAGCCCACAACGGCCGCGAAGCCCGCGAACGTGCAGGCGCAGTCGCCGCCGCCGGCGTCCTTGTACTGGAGCCAGCAGAAGAGGTCGTTCCAGACGATTGTCTCGTCGGCCGACGACAGGTCCTCAAGGATCCACTTGCTGCGGTCGAGGCTCCTGAGCGTGATCACGTGGCCCGAGGCTGTCCGCACGCGCGAGAGCAGCACGATTGTGCGGATGAACAGCGCGTGCGTGCCGCCCGTGTTCATCGCGCGGTGCTCGTGGAACATCACGACGTTGTCGTCGTCGATCTCCTGCAGCAAGAAGCACTTCATCTCCACGGCAGTCGAGTGCAGACGCGCGAACTGTGGCGGGTCGCGCACCACGGCCCACGTGCGCGCTGCGACGTCGTCCGCGCCGATGTGCGGTACGTGCTTCTCGACGTTGAAGCGGAAGATGCCGTCGTCCACGATCTGCATGCTGTGCCAGCCGCAGATGCTGCCCACGTCCTTGAACAGACCGCGAGTGCGCGTGAACTTAAGCACCTCCTTGAGCGTGCGCCGCCGCATGTCTGCGCACTCAAGCCGCGTGACGGACTTGATCTTGAGGTACGCTGTCGGCGGCTCGCTCAGCGCCATGAGCTTCACAGAGATCGCGTGCACGCTGCGGATGTACTGCGATACGAGCTGCCGCATGTACTCGTTCTCGTGCTGCAGCTGCTGCTTTGCGGTCGCGAGTTGGTCCAGCAGCGCTGCGTAGTCGAGGTTTTTCGCCGTGGATTGTGTGCTGGCGGCGAGCGCGTCGGGACTCCCTGCGCTGGTGCTGTTGCTGCAGTGTCGCGCGAGCGTCAGGCTCTCGACGTGCTCTTCGAGATTCGTCATTTCGGTGCGGAGTGCGTTCAGACGGTCCTGTGAAAGTGCGGCGAGCAGCAAACGAGCCATCCGACTGTTAGTGAGAGACCAAGCAATCATCAGCCAGACGTTGCATCAAATCAGATAAGTGCGTGCAGTCGTACCAGCTTTCGGTAGTAGAGGCGGCGCACTTTGAGCCGGTTGCGCTCGCGCCGCGCTTCCTCCGCGGAGCTCAGCACTCCCGGTAGCGTCATCGCCAGCGCTTTCGTTCCAGCCTTTCCGGTGGCTCTCGCTGTCGATGCAGCTGCAGAGTCGGCAGCAGCGCTTCTTCGTTGTGCACTTCTCCGCGCGATTTCCGGGTCAACAGCAGCAGCGACGGCGGCATTCGAGTCGTTCTCCAGCGACAGCTCCGTGGCGTCGTCGCTGGCGCTGCTCACGATGAAGTTGATGTCTTCTTCGCTCAGCGACGCGCTCAACGCAAAGCGATCTGCCTCTATCTGCTTGCCAACTGTGCCAGCAGCCTCAGCAGCAGTCACAAACGCGCCATCGCCTTCCTCGAATCGGAATGCTTGCGGGTCGAGAAGCGCCGCCACGGCCGCGTCCTCCTCGCGCTTGGACTCTAGTCTGCCGCTGAGCGGCGCGTCGTCTCCGAGCGCGAGCAGCCGCATGGTGGCGTCCCAGTGGCGGTCGCTGCCGCTCTGCGCTGATGGTGTGGGCGATGGCCACCAGAGCTGCTGTGGCGGCGGCGTGGGCTCCATGGATCCGGTTGGCGAGTGCGGCGGCGTGTTGTACTGCTGCTGGCTTCTCTGCTGTGGGTGGGCATAGGATATTGGACCCCGTGGGCATCAGCGACGGCGACAACTTCAGGCAGACGGGTCACGAGGTGGAGCAGTCATCGCGTACTGGCGTATCCGTCCTGGCGAATCCGGGACAGGGGATGGGCGATGGCAGCACTAAATGCAGTACAGTGGAAGGAAGGAAATGGCTCGATCTACGTTATAGTACTTATCGTCTGCCCGTGGTTTCTATGAAGTTGCAATCCTTCTAGTTTCGTGCTCGCTGAGTCTCGTGCTGGCAAAGCCGATGACAGCGCTTGCGAACGCGGCCTGCCATTCGCGATTCCTCTCTCTCCTCAACAAGCCACACAATCACCGAGGCCACACGCGGGCGACCATGTTCGCTCTCACCCACAACCGTGTTCTCCCACCGCTGTTTTACTACTTGCCCGACCACGCCAGGTCGCAGATTGCGTCTCGGCATCTGACTGCTCGCAACCAGCCAGGAGACTCGTCAGCGTATGCTCCAGGCGGATCGTCAGCGCCTTTCGCAAGTGCATCACTTTCGGCGTCTGCTCACGGAGCCGTTCGCCCGGGTCTTGGAGCAGCTGCACTGCATC
>JAADWH010000870.1:0-12784 GCA_023335995.1 Globisporangium nagaii
CACACACACACACACACGAGTCCTCCTCAGTCAGTCAGCCACGCTGCGTTTGACGTACTGGAGAGTGCGCCGCGACCGAGCTCCGCCGGCAGGTGCGTGATTAGCATCTCGTACGGCGTATCGTCATGCACACGTCCGCTGATCTTGGCATACGCGAGCGGCGGGCGGCTCTCTACGAACTTCTTCTCCAGCGCCTTCTTCCGGTCCTCGAGCGACGCCATCGTCGCCCTCGTCTTGCTTTTTTTTTGCGTTCGAGTTTGAGCGCGACAGAGGAAGCGGAAGCGAGTATACGGCTCGATGTGTATATTTACTATACGGGAAAGCGAGAATGTGTGAGCAGGCATCCGGATGATATCCGTATCGAGCTCATTGGACACGAACATCTCCCGATCAAGATGCAAAGCAACATGGGAGAATCGAGTCTGCCCGCACGACTCGCGCAGACAACACGCACATCCAGCGCTCGTCATACAGCTCAGCGCAGCGCATCACCACGCTCTGTGCGCGTGCACGCACAGGGTAAGCAGAAGTGGAAGCAATATGATTAAATTTCGCCTTTATTCTCAATGGTGTTAGAAACAAAGTGCTTGTCTCGCGACGAAGAGATTCGCAAAACCTGTTGGGCGTGGCGCCAACGGAATGCAGCGACGCGCGAGTGGTAGCGCGCCACGACAGCCTCGCGGAGTTCCAGCTGCCGCGCCGCTCCTCGCACGCCTCCCTGGGCTCTTCGCTTCTCTCTTCCAAGCAGATCACTTCCGTCCCTCTGTTTCAAAAACTGCAAGCAGCTTACAGACGGCCACCCGTGCCCGCAAGGGTCTCCACAAGCTGGTCCTCCTCGCGAGCGACCTTGGCGCCCTTCTCTTCAGCGCCGCCCTCGTGAAGCTCCATCAAGCGAACCAAGTCGAACTTTGGCTTCTTGAGCACCTTGCACTTGCGGATGAACACGTTCTGGAGCGGGTAGATGCCCTGCGTCGACTTCTCGATCTCCTTGCCGATGATCTCCGGCACGAACTTCTGGAACAAGTCCTTGATGTCCACCTTCGAGGCCTCGTCGGTCATGATCTGCACCATCTTCTTGCGGATCGCGCGGATCTGGGCAGACTTGGCGTACGTGGTCTTCTTGATCTGGTTTGGGCGCTTCTTGGTGAACGCGATGCAGAACAAGCGCACGAGGTAGCCATCCGTGGTCTTCACGTCCACGAACGCCTCGATCAGCGACTGCCACTTGCGGATGAGCGAGCACTGCTTGTCGCGGGTGAGGTCCATGCCGTGGAAGCCCGTCACGATCTGCGAGCCCTGGATCTCCTCGGCGCAGAGCTTGATCTTGCGGAACGACTGGTCCTCGTCCTTGTTCAGGTCACCGAGCGAGACCTCGAACACGCGGCCGCGGAGACCCTCCGACGCGATCTTGGTACCGGCAGTGCGGTTCACCAGGGTCTTGCCGACATTGCGCTCCGAGAAAATAGCAGGCGCCTTGATGTCGTACCAGTCCTTGCGCGTGAATGGGTCGACGCTGTAGTAGCACAAAGGCAGAGCACACAAGTGATTAGCAACGAGGTTCATACGAGCAAGTGAATGACTGGAGCATCGCTGCTGCTGCTGCGGGGTTCCAGTGTCACCCTTAGCGGCACCCGCATCCGCACAGCGGCAGCTGCGATGCTGAGCTGCTGATGACGATGTAGGCATCGACTTACACTTTCTTCTTGCCGCCCTTCTTGCCCTTAGTCAATCTTTTGTTTTTGCCTGGAGTGGGGAGGAAAAGCAAACACAGCGTTAGAGTCCACTGCTGCTGTCACTGGTGCTCACATGCATTCGCACGCCGCCCGCTGCGTCTCCATCCTGTCTGTCTGTCTGTCCGGATCCGTCGAGGCGAGTCATCTGCATGCTCGGTTATTGATCCTCGCCGCCCCTTCGTTCGCGTCAATCAATCGCACTTGCGAACTCGGGTGCTCGCTGCTGCTCGTTGCTGCTCTCGCTGCTGTTGCTGCTGCTCTGCTGCTGCTGCTGGGTTGAGCCGGATCCCCGGCAGACGGACGGACAGACAGACGGACGGACGGAGGCTGCAGGCGCTGGGCACTCCTGTGCGCGACGCAGGCGCACTCGAAGGGATCTCTCCCAGCACTCACCGACAGCCATGGTTGGTTTGCTTTAGTTTTCTTAAAGGCGAAATGACTTGAGACCCACCGTCGCGGTTCCCACAGCGCTGGAAATGGCTGGTGCTTGAAATATAAGGCGTGGAATTGGATGGGTGGTGTGAAATGAGCGACGAACGAGATACTTTGTTTGCTCCAAACAGTCCTGTATTGAAAGGCGCTCCGCGCTTTCGATGCGATCGCTCTTGGAAAGCGCGAAGCTCCAATAGCGGACCTGAAAAAAGCATTTCGATCGAGGTGACAAAAGCTCCACGGTCCACCTCGGTTCGCGAACCGGACCGAGCTTGAGCCCTACCCCTCTCCACCAAACCGGGACCGACGAGTGGCTCAAGCGACGGTCCACAGTCGCGTCAAACCGCGGTGGTACACTGTACCTGCTGTCTGCGAATGGCACGCTGTACCGCAAAAGCTCGGATTTGACAACGATTTTGAAAAGTGAGATGTAAATGTCAGCATCTAAAAGCTGATATGTTGAAATGCAAAACATCGCTCGACAGCCCAGCGCTTCTCTGCAAAAGCTCGGGAAATACCTCGACACGAGCAACGAGGCGACGCAGATAGGAAGCCGCGACGGCGCGTCCACCGCAGCCCGCCTGTCCTCGAATAAGCAGAGCTGCCGCAGACAGAGACACAGCGTCATGTCGCTGCCTGGAGCGTCCGGTCTGGAGCACGCGCTCGCGACGTGCGCGCAGCAGCTCGACGAAGCGCGTACGTTGCTTCTCTTCTCTGATTTGCTCTCGATTTGGCTTCCCAGCAGACACAGCTCACGAATCTGCGATGATGTGGACGTTGTGTGTATGGATGGATGCAGGCGAGGTGCTGGCGGAGTCTCCTGTCGTGGACTTCCACGACGTGTTCCTCGAGGTGCTGCGCGTGAAGTTCGAAGCGTTTCCCAGCAAGCACAGCGCCAACGCCACGAGCAGTCGGCAGCAGCAGGAGCAGGAGCGCAAGGCGCTAAGGTGGCAGCGTGGGGTGTTGCAGCGCTTCCTTGGCGTCTACTTCCCTGAATACCAGAACCCGTCGTGCTTTGCAGCTCTGTGGACTCTGCTCCTGTTGCAGCTCCCTGGGGAATCCAAGCAGCAGCCGCTGGACGTGCTCGTCAAGCCGAATGGCGAGGAGAGCGAGACGGCTGCTCTGAGCTTCGACGTGCTGAAGAGCGCGCTCGCGCAGCATGCAGGCGAGCGGCTGCTGGCGAAAGATCCGTTCCCGCTGGAGCAGGAGCAGCTGCTCGACGCGAAGCACTCGAAGCGCAAAGCTGGGCAGGAAGACGAGCTCGAGCTGCCGAAGCTCCAGAGTACGCTGTCGAAGCGCTCAAGCCTGCCCACGTTCACGCGCCCTCCGCCACCAGCAGCAGCGCCGCCGGGCAGGCACTCGATCGCAATCACCACCGCGAGCAGCAGCGGCTCGTTGTCGACCAAGGACGCTGCGGACCCGAACAGCAACACCCCGGTGCTGCAAGATTTCCACGCCGAGGTGATGAAGAAGTCGCGCAACTGGCTCGGGCGGTGGCAGACGCGCTACCTGTTCCTGCGCTGGGGCGAGCTGGAGATCTGCAAGAAAAACATGTCAGCGTTTCGACCCGGTGCGGTAACTCCCGGGTCAGCGCAGTCTGCAGCCGCGCCGATCTCTGGATCCGCCAGCAGCAGTGGCGGCAGCGGTGCGAGTGCGAGTGCGGCGGCTGCAGCGAATGCGGCGAAATCGAAGCGCTACCCTCTGCAGACGCTTCTCACGCTTCAGATTGTGCAGCTGAACGAGAGCGACCCGTCCAAGAAACAGGCGCTAAGTCTGCACTTCAAGCAGCCGACGTCCAACGGCGGGAACACGACAAAGTCGCTCATCCTCGGCTGTGACAGCAGCGACCATCTGAAGACAATCGTGATCCAGATCGCGACGTTTGCGATGCTCTACGGGCTCGCGAACGGCCAGGATGCCGCGTCGCTGCAGAAATTCATCCAAGTCGGCGCAAACCTTGACGTCTACTGTCTCATCCCGAGTCCGAACGTGCCGCCGTTCGCGCTCTCTCCGCTGCAGCTGGCGTTCCTACAGAGCAACGAGTGGAAGCCGCAGTCGTTCGAGGCGACCGTGCAGCTGCTGGTGCGCGCTGGCGCGGAGCCCCGCAGCCTTCTGCACTGGAAGTTCGCGACGCAAGTTCTGTTCTCAAGCGCGTACGGACCTGACGACGAGATGCTTGCGCGGCGACTACTGATGGTGCGAGAGAGCATCGACGGCGTGGTGTTCCCGTTCGGCGGCGTCATCGCAGACGACGAGCACCAGTGGAACCTGTTGATGTACTTCAGCTGCTACGGTGACGTGGAAGGCGCTCGGCAGCTCCTGGTGACGTTTTTGAAGATCTCGAAGAGCAAGTGCCTGAAGTACGTCGACCACGTGAATGCAGCGGGTGATAACGCGCTCCACATCGCGATCAAGACTTCCCGAAACCACTCGAGCGCTGAAGAGCTGGCGATGCTTCTCGTGGACATCGGCACCAACAACGCCAGCTTCTTCCCGACTGCAGCGCCGCGCTCAAGCGGAGAGGGATCGATGCCGAGCACCGCTCCTTCGTTGACATCGTCGTCGTCGTACGTCGACTCGCAGCTGATCCATTGCTGCGACGGGAATGGTGAGAGCGTCTTTCACTTGGCACTGAAAGGGAGACTGTGGCGCCTGGTGGACAAGCTCATTGACTGCAAGGCGATTGATACGACCTCCTGCGACCGGCACGGCAACAACTCGCTTCACGTAGCAATCAAGGTTGGTGCGCCAGTGCAGATCATCGCGCGCATCATTCAGCTGTATCGACCGCATCGAGCGTCGGCGTTCAACTCTGTGAGCGCGGATCGAGGGAACCTCGTCACCACGCTCGGCTTCGACTGCCGCGACCGCCGCGGGAACGACACGCCGCTGACGCTCGCCATCAAGTATCGCCAGCAGGAGGTGGTGGAGCTTTTACTAGCTGCAGGTGCGACACCGAACATTGGCGACTGCATCTGGTCGATCGACAAAGCACCAGTGTCTGACGCATCGTCAGCGGAGGATTCTGAGAAGATCGGCGATGGCGATTCTCCCCTGCACGTCGCGATCAAGACTGGCTTGCATCACGCAGCGATGTCGCTGGTTTCGTATGACGGCAACCTCGTGTCCGTGGATTCCAACGGGGCTTCGCCATTAGCGCTCGCGATTCGGTACGGGATGTACGATCTCAGCGTGGAGATCGCGGAGAAGTTGGCGAATAAGGAACCGCCGAGCGCTCGCGAGCGAGAGCAGAAGGCGTGGTTGGATCTGGAGACAGGAGCTCCTGTCTGCCTCTTGGCGATCCAAGCTGGCCAAGTCGAGCTCGTTGCCATTCTGCTGGATCTCTTCAGCAGCCAGATAAGCATGAGCCATCTGGTGACGAAGGAGACGCTGCTGCACATCCTTGTGAAGAACATTTGCTGGCTGGAGCTGAGTGGAGCGAGCGTCAGAGGTGAGGAAGACAGCCAGCACCAAGATGCCAGCGGCTCCGACAACCTCGTGTTCGGGAGCGATGCCTCACCTACGAAGCGAAAACGGAGCCGCTTGAAGTCGCGAAGTGACGGCGATTTGCGGTATCTGCGACTCGCGTCTCTAGCCGCCAGCTCGCCTCCAAAGTATGCGACTCTGAAGAGAGCAGCGAGCAGCGACGTGGACGAGCGAATCCGCCAGGACGTCCTTGAGCGAGTCGACTTCTTCCAGCACGCAGAAGAAGCGCTCGTCCGCGGCATCCTGCAGCGATCTGATGATGTTTCCGTCGTCTCAACTTCGTCGAGGAGCCAGCACGCGCACAATCGGTCGTCTTTCCACCTCGCGACGTCGCCCGCTCTGGTGATCACCGACCAGAACGCCGACTCGTACACCCCATTGCATGTAGCCGCTGCAGGAGGGGGAGCTACAAGCAGCGTTCTCAGCCTGTTCTTGGCGTTTCTGTTCGTGAAGTCGCCCCGCTCGCGTTTGGAGGTGGCTCAAGCACTGGCGAAGACGACTGGATCCAACTCCGAGACCCCGCTGCACGCAGCGCTCGCGTCAAACTCAGCACACAACGCGCTGCTGATACTCGACGCGATGCAGCTGGCCAGAGGCAAGCGACATTTCGGATCGACGACAAGCGGAAGAAGTGCTGGCGCGTCAGTCTCGGCTTCAGCTCCTGACGCGAAACAGACGGCTTCGATGTGCTGTCGCGTGTATGAAGCAGCGACAGTCCCGAGCGGAAGTACGCCGCTGCACTTAGCGTGCCGGTGGCCGCTGAACGCAGACATGCTGCACGTTGTGGATCTGCTCTTTCAGGAAGATGCATACGCCGGCTGCTGGGACTCAGAAGGCTCGACCCCGCTCCACGTGGCACTTCAGAACAACTGCGACGAGCGGTTGGTCCAGCTTTTCAAGCGCCACCACCAAGATCTGAACACGTGGACAGAAGGGAATCTGGATGCTGGCGCGAGGTTGCCGTCCGTGAGCGACAGCCAGTTCGACTTGGAGAGCATGGAGCTGTCGACGCCAAAGACGGCGCTCATGATCGCGATCGAGCAAGAGAACGCCGTCGCGTTCAGCGAGCTCGTTCGGTGTGGCGCGCAGGTGAAAGTGGTGACCCCGCAGACTCGCTTCGGACTGCTGCATTTCGCTGTCCAGCGCAAGCTGCGAAGCAAAGAGCTGCTGCTGTGTCTGCTCGGGTGCGACAAACTCGTGCAGTACGAAGTTACCGACTGCTTCGGTCGGACTACTTCGGAGGCAGTGAAGATCCTGGAAGAGCAGCTGATGCTCGCGGAGGAACAGACTCCAGCTCCTCCAGTCGTCAAACGAACAACGAGCGTTGTTCTGGAAGACTCGGACGAAGACGTTGCGAGCGCCAACGAGACAGCCAGTCGACTCCAGACGGGGAACGTGAAGACCAATGCGTCACCGCTGGCGTTGGGTCTAGAGCTCAGTTCAGGTGGCCGAGTTGGAGAAGCAGGGAAGAGCACACCAACCGCGCTTCACGCTTCGCAGACTGCCTCAATCCCCTCAAACTTGCCGTCGCCGCTCTCGAGAAGCGAGACTCGTGCTGATAACCAGGCTGGAGTGTCATCTTCTGGCGAGACCCTGCTGAGCGACTCGCGAAGACAAGCTGCAAACCAGGTCGCAGCAGGAATTCATCAGCACAGCAGACAAACAGCCGACACACCGAAGAGTATGCAACTCCCCGGCTTGATCAGCAGTGTTTCGAAAGCGAAGAGTGCAGCTGGAAGCCCGCCTCGCAATGCGCGGCAAGGCACCACGCGGTATCTGCAGAATCTACCTCCAGCGCCAGGTTTGGACGCTTTGGTTCTCGAGTACCTGAGAGAAGAAGAGAGGGCGACGCTGACACTCGTAGCGCACGAAGCTCGACAAGAGGCGAAGGACTGGCTGAAGAAACGCATCGGGCAGAAGAAGCTGTTGTCGGACGCCCGTGCGCAGTTGCAATCATTCCAAAAGCATCGACGGTCTAACAGCGGCAGTATCCCGTTCCCGAAAGCCCAGGATGCGGACCCTGCAGACAGCGCCGCAGTTCCCGCACCAACATTTGGACAGGAGAACGAGCGGCTGCTGGGGCAGTACAAAGCGCTAGCTGCGAAGAAGTTCATCGACAAGCACGTGGCTGAGGCGGTGGCAGAAGCGCGAATGGAGATCGAGCGAGAGAAGCACACGCTTTTCCAGGAAACAGGTTTGTACCCAGGCACAACTGCCACGAAGTCGTCCGCTGGCGGTCCGGCGATCCGACGCGAGGTGCTGAGCCGCACGGCCAGCAGCAACAGCTCCATGCTCTTGTCCTCGTCGGGGGGTCCTCGAACGGACAGCAACGCGACTCTGCTGAGTGACGAGAGCAGCGCAAGCGTCTGGTGGTCAGAGCGTGGCGGGAGCTCGTTCTACGGCGACGATATGAACAACACGTGGCTGTCAGCCACCGGTGGACGCGGAGGCACAATGCTGAGCGAGAGCTGGAACGGTACGTGGCTCTCATCTCTGCGCGGCACTGGGATCGAGTACCGGGACTCGCATCTGTCGTCGGCGTTCCACAGCTTCCTGGAGACTGAGAGCAGCGAGTCGTATGGCATTCCTGGCGTGACGTATGTGGCGGAAGGTGGCTCTCGCGGCGAAGATGGCGACGATCAGCGCGAGAACGACGAGGACTGGGAAGACGAGTACATGAACCCGCTCGACCGCGATTCGTTCTCGCACGTGATCGAGACGCGCAACTCGCTGTCGTGATCCTTGCTTCAGCGCGCCAGTGCTGCGCGAGACAGTGGCAGCAGAAAGGTGCCGTTGACAAAGCAAGCGAATGCGAGGTGATCCGCTCACCCAAGCTAACATTATGTAAACAATAGCGGCACACAAGCACACACACAGTGACGGCACAGCGCTCCAGCGTTTACTCTTGAGTGCGCAGAAATGCCTCCACCTCGTCCATCTCTTCGACAGTGCACTTGAGATCGTTCGAAAACGTCGCGTTGCTGCTGGGTGATGGAATGGGCGATGGCGTCGGTGTTGAAGATGTTGCCGATGGCGTCGGCGTCGGAGCGATGGTTGATGGAGCGATGGACGGTGACGCTGGCGCTGAAGTTGGTGGTGACAGAGAAGGTATGACCGATGCTGGGGCCATTGTGACAGGAGCAGCAGTCTCCGGCTCGACAGTGGTTGCCGGCGTTTTCTTCGGCGCTGGCGCTGCAGTTGGGGACGGCGTCGGGTCTGGTGGGGCTGCGAACGGTTCTGGAGTTATTGCAATCGGAGCTTTTGTTGACGGCTTCAGCGCAGTCGTCTTCGGCTTCAGAGCTTGCGTGGACTTCGGACATGGCGATGGCTTCGGATAGACGACTGGAGCGCGCGTCGAGGAGATCTTCGTCGGAGCAGCCATGACCTTGAAGCTCTTCCAGAAGCTCTCCCAGAAGCTCCACCAGTCCGCTGATACAGCACAACAGCCAAGCAAAAGAAGAAGAGTGTAAGAGAGAGAGAGAGAGAGAGAGAGAGAGAGAGAGCACGCCAGAGTGAGAAGGGACACAAGCTTCTCGCATCGCAGGCTACTCACCATTGCTGAATCCATTCGCGCCAGCGTACGCCGACCGCTCTTCGCCGTCGTCGTCAACGGCGCCAATGCGATCCTCGTCTGGATGCACGAGCGCGGCGATCGTGTCTTCATTCGCACCGAGAGACGTGAGCAGCTGCTCCATGGACGCACCGCTCAGAGAAGCGCCGCTGCCATCGGAGAACGCGAATCGCTCCGCGGTGTCGCTGTCGTCCGCGCTCGCAACCGCCGCCGCAAGCGAAGCTGCGCACGCGACCACGAGCCAGCACTGCATACCAGAGCGGCGCTGTGTGCCCTGAGTACGCGCAGGACGCGCGTGTGTGCGGTGGCGGTGAGTATCGCGCGCGCCTGCGCTATCGCTGCTCGAGCGCCTTCCTCAGTGCGTCGATCGATCGATGCGTCGGTCGCTGGAGCTCTTGAGTCAGTTCATATCGCCAGTTCCAGTGATGCCATCCGCAGTTAGTGTCGTCCACGTGAGTTTGGACGCATTTCTTCTTTTAGTGATGTGCACACTATTTCACGAGATATCTGGTGTGCACAAGGCTACAATAGGAGACTGTCCAGCTCTCTCGGTTGCGCCGGGAATGGTCCTCCTGAAGAAGACGAGGACAACCTCTAAACTACCCACAGCCACCACCGCAGCGCAGCAGCTCCGACCAAGAGACCCGGGTCGAGTCCGTGACTGCCAGCAGCCGCCAGTCGCTCCAGTCGATGCTGGCGTCCTGCTCTGACTGCACGAGCGCGTGCGGCACGAGAAGCGTTCGCGGGCTGCTCTTGGACTGGAAGAAGCAGAGACGCACACCGCTTGGAACGCACCTCAGCCGCACGAACGTGATGGGATCGGTCAGCATCACAACGTTCGTCAGGTACACGAGCGGGTCAAGCTGGTCCTGTGCAGCAGCGACTGTGCTGCGCTTCGTCTGCGCGGCGACCGCTGCCGAACCAGTTCCACCGGAGAGCGCGATCAGCATCGCGGGTCTCCGACGCGCCGCGCTGGGCAAGACAGGAACCAGCGACGGCGAGCAGTGCAGCCTTACAGTGTCGGCGTCGTGCCACGTCACGACGAGCCCGTGAGCTGGCCAGAGATACTCAGCCGAGTTCGGGAGCCACGCGTTCGTCCAGATCTTGAGGTACGGCCCGATCTTCCGATGTAGCCGCGCTGAGCTGAGCCCCAAGAGTCTATCGGCAAGAGTCGCTACAGCGCAGATCACGATCGCAGACGCACACAGGCACTTAAAGTCGATGATGCTCCCCGAAAACAGCGTGCTGGCCGAGTTCGTCGAGTGGTACTGGATCGACTTGATCGAGCTGATACGAGAACTGTGCGGCACCTCGTGCACCGAGAGTACCGAGGTGTCGCGGAACTCGAGTTTCCGGAGCTGTGCGAAGATCGTGAGCATCGAGGAACCCGAGACGACAAACTCCGCGATGCCTCGCATCCCACTCGCCGGCGTCCAGCACCTCCGGGCGAAGATGAGAGAGCGCAGATGGAGCGCGAGCACGAGCAGCCAGATGTTGCGCATCTGCACGGAGCTCCAGAGGAAGAAGTCGAGCAGGTTCGTGTGCAGGACGCCGTTGGATGTCGTGAACTTCTGCGCCAGGATCTCGTACGTCGTAGACGAGTCGATGAGGTGGGCGACGGCGTAGCACGTGGTCGATAATACATTGCTGTACGCCACGATGTGGCTCGGCACTGCTGCGAACGCCTTGAGCGTCAGCTTGAACCGCGCAAGTCGCGTCTCGGTGCTCAGCATCGGGTCTGCACACGTCGACTCGTGGCACGCGAGCAGCAGAGCGAGCAGCCGAAGCCACATGTACGCTTGCCCAATCACTCGGAGCGACGCCACGAACGGATACCACTGAGCAACATTCGACGCGCCGAGCACGCTGTCGAAGCGGTACTCGTCGATGAGCGCAGTCGTGCACTGAGACGGCTTCCCACTGCTGTCGACTGCATGCGCGCAGTTGCGAACCCTCGTGAGCAAGACGGCGTCCACGATGCGCCTGCCCTGGAATGTCAGCCCGCCTTTCGACGCGTCGTTGCACGTCTCGACGAGCAGGAAGTCGACATGCGCAGTCGGATGCGAGGCTTGCAGCGTAGCGACGCGGTCCACGATGACTGCGGCCATGAGCTCGTCAGCCTGCTCTGATGCACTCGAGAGCCGCCTGATGCTCGCCACCAGGGAGCCACACGCGTAGGGACGGAACGACAGCGCTCTGGAGCACAGCCCGCGCGCGACACTGGCGAGGGAGTTGTAGTACAGCGCCTGGGTTGTGCCTTTCACAGTGTTGGCGAAGAGCTCGGGCAGGATGTAGTCGTGCACGCGGTCTCGCCACTTGCTCTCAACCCGGAGCGTCACCGCCGCCTCAGCTCCGCTTGCGTGAATGTGTCGCCTCGTGGCTGGGCTGTGCTGCCGAACGGCGTCGACGAGAGCGTCAAGCATGCCGAAAGCCGCGGTTTCGCTCAGCGAGTCCGAGGGATCCGGACACTGCTGCCCGCGCTGCAAGACGCACTGCGGCCAGGCAGAGAGCTGCAGAAAGGTTGCGAGCGAGCGCATGCCGACCGACGACGTGTCGAACTTGTAGTCCCACAGCGGACGCCGGTTGTCGCTCGCCCGCGCACTCCCAGGCGCAGCGACGGCGCCAATGGCTGCCTCCCAGGGACCCGCAACCACGAAGAGCTCGAGCTCGATCATCCAGTAGAGACCGCGCATCTGGGAGACTCCGAGCCCCGTGCGCATGACGTCTGTGAGCAGCAGCGCGTAGACCACGAGCGCGATCAAGCTCTGCGTCCACGAGAACTGGAACGCGCGGTGCAGTGCGACTGGCGGCGGCGGCAACCATTCGCTCTGCGCGTGCGGCGGTCGTGGGGTGCTTGCTGCCTGAGGAGCGACGGGAAGCACGCGGCGGCGCTGGCGGCAGCAGACGACGACGAAGGCGGACTCCATGACAGCGTTGCTCAGACTCGCGCAGTGGGAGAATGGCGCTCAGGATGGCGAGTGGGAACGAACGAGAGCGATTACTATAATAAGCGCGATGTTTGTCACGCAATGGTGTGACGGAGTGTAGCCATCCCAGTCATAGCGGTTATGTGGTAGACATCCAGGGTCGCGAGTCCATTCACGAAGTGGCTGCAGAAGTGTCAAATTTCTGTTAGCATTGGGTTTCCAACAGCGAGGATAACGAGCAGTTCATATCCGCCTCATGCGACCGAGCTGTCGATCGTCCAAGAAGCTGCAGTGCTCTGCTCTGACGAGCGGCATTTGGACAAGCTCGCCGTGCTCCATGCATCCCAGACAGCCCAGCCGCTCGGCATTCGAGATGCGGGAGATCTCATTGGACGCGGCATCTCGAAGCAGATCACACGCTGCTGAGGAAAGTGAAGTAAGAGAGGGGAGAAGGAAGTCTGCTGGAGCACGAGCGAATGAACGAGAGGACATGGCGCCTCGGGATGCAAAGTTCAGAATGGGAGGGGGCTTGTTGGGATTGACGAGAGGCGCGTAATCGGTTCTACTGGGACACGCGAGCGAACACGAGAGAGAGAGAGAGAGAGAGAGAGAGAGAGAGAGAGAGAGAGAGAGAG
>JAADWH010000871.1:0-12763 GCA_023335995.1 Globisporangium nagaii
GCCAACCTTGCACAGGAGGTCTCTCGACCTCCGTCCAGCTGGTGACTTGGCATGTGTATGTCATATTTATATCCAATGAAGACGCTGTGAGACAGTCTCGGGAGCCATTTCTGCGAGCTGATTGGCCGCCGGAGCGCGGGTGGGTCTCATGGGCCTGCCCTGTGTCGATTCTCGGCGTGCGATTCGCGGAAATGCCGGCTAGGGTTTGTGTCACACACTATTCACTTGGTTTTTGTATGGAGTAGTGGATTTTGAAAACTCGGATCTCAAAATCTACTGCGCATACAAAAACCAAGTGACGTGTGTACCCCGAACACTACCAAATTGCACCCTGTTTTGTAAAGAAATAAATTGCATTTTTGCCAGTGCAAATTTTGCGAAAAAATTCGCAAAAGGGGGTTGCAGCTGTACCAAAACCAGGTTACTTCCCCGTTTTTTCAGGATCGAGAGTGGAAGGTATCGGATTATGCAACCGAGCTGAGCTGCGACAGCAAAGTACCGACTTAGACAGCGTACCGGCTTAGACAGCCGTGTCGACTCGAATCGGCTCGACAGTGAAAAGGCTCATTCGCTTCAACAAAGTGCGATCTGGATTCTTGTGCGACTCGCTTCAGCTTCGCAAAAGCTCTCTATGTTTACCGAGTATACGACGCTCCTGTATGAGGACATCGCTGGCGGTATCCAGTTGAGACAAACTGCGAAATGCCTTCATAAATGCCGAGTGCCGTCGTCAAAACGACGAGAAAGCGCTCCCCACTTTCGGCCCCGAACCGGACCGGTCCCACCCTCCTCGCCAAGCGCGAAAGATCCGCGCCGGTCCTCGTTGAACCGATCTTGAGGTTCGCCCCCTCTTTTCCCCTCAGAATCGATCGCAAGGACGGAAACAAGCGCAGCTCGGATTCGACAGCGCAGGAAAAGAAAGCAGCACGCGAGCAAAGCGGTGGTGGCAGCAGCAGCAAGCAGCTCGCACCTCTCTCTCTCTCTCTCCTGCATCTCCACGCGAACGCCCGGCTTCCTCGCACCCCGTCGTGCTCTCCGGTCTCCATCTCTCCTGTATCTCCTGCATTTGAACGTATCGCCAAGCATGGCGGACCAAGTGGACGCGCAGCAGTCTGCGGACGGCGGCGCCGCGCTCGGCGGCTCGCAGTGGTCGGAGCACAGCGCGCCGAACGGACGCAAGTACTACTATAACGGCGTCACGGGCGAGTCGACCTGGGAACGGTGCGTCCTTTGTGTCTCTGAATGCGCGCGTAGACACCCCCTGCGTGGCAGCTGTCTGCGGCATCGAAGAGAGAGAAAGAGATCTTTTCTCTCTCGGCGACGGTGATGGTTTCGCCGCCACCACGTGTATGCTTCACATAAATGCGCCGACAGTGGATACTAACTGGTGGTTGTGTGTCTGCCGTGGACGCTGCTCCTCTCTCCGTGCAGCCCTGCTGAGCTGTCCGCTCCGCAGGCGGAGCTTCCTCGCTCGGCCGGTGCTGCCGCTGGTGGCACTGCCGTCGCGACAGGCTTCCCTCAGGCGCAGCAGACGCCAGCGCAAGGCCAACAGGGTGCGTCCAGGGCATCCATTAAGAGCAGAGCGATCGGTTGCGGATCTTGGCGCTCACTGGATCTGTGCTTCGTGTGTGCTTCGTGTGACTCTCGCAGGCGGTGCTCCGTATGGCCAGTACCCTCAGGCGGCGTACGGCCAGCCGATTGCGGCGTATCCAAACCCGTACAGCGGCGCTGGTTACATGTACCCGTACCCGCAACACTACGGTACGCTCGCTCGCGCACACATATTCGCGGCTTGTTGTGCGCTCTGTCCGACTCGTTGCTGATGGCGTTGCTGCTGTTCCTCTTTGCGCGGATTATTCCTCAGGCTACGCTCCACAAGTGGCTGGTCCTGGCCCGCCGATTCAGACGACTGAGAGTGGCCAAGGTAAGGAGCTGCAGCGCCATGCCCGACTGCGTGTATCTGCTTCTCTCTCTCTTCTCTTGTTTCCTGTGTATGCTGCATCATGTACTAAATGCGTGATCCGTCGCGCCTGCATATCCGCTGCATGGTCGATGTGTGCATGTTGTGTTTGCTGCGAACAGGACCTCCTGGATGCAACCTGTTTGTGTTTCATATCCCAAACGACATGACTAACCAAGACCTCTTCAATTACTTCGCTACGTTCGGCAACGTCATTAGCGCCCGTATCATGGTGGAGAAGGAGACTGGCAGAAGTCGTGGATTCGGTGCGTCGCGCGTGCTGCTGCTCACTGTCGGTGGCTATTCGCTTTGCGTCCAGGATGATGTTGCTAACCGATGCGTTCCACCCTTGCTTGCGTCCATGGCAACGACAGGCTTCGTGAGCTACGACAATGCTCCATCTGCGGACGCCGCGATCAAGGGGATGAACGGCTTCCAGGTCGGTCGCAAGCGCTTGAAAGTGCAGCACAAGAAGGAGAAGGGCCAGGGACCGATGTTCGGCGACATGGACACGGACGCCAGCGAGCTCGCGCCGCACGACCAGTCGGCGCTGCCAACCGTTTAAAGCTCTCGAGCAGCGAGCGATGCATGACATATTATGGGGCGGCGCCAGGCGGACGGGAGCGAAGGTTGCGTCGGCGCAGCCAACGAGAACGAGTTGGACGCCGCCGACGACGACGAGCGACAAACAAACAAGCAAACACAACAACAAACAACAACAGCAGCAGAAAAACGAGGAGTGAGAAGAAGCAGAAGCTGAGGAAGAGGGCTCGCATGAGCGCAAGTCTGACTTTTCAAGCGAAGCACGACGAAAAATCAAGAAACACGAAGAACGCAGGTTCACCGGCAGGCAGGCAGGCAGGCAGGCAAGCAGTCAAGTGGTTATCGACGAGACACGAGGCGCGGCCTCTGTGTTTGGTCGTTCTATCAATGCATATTGGGTGATGCGTGTGCGTGTGTGTATCGAGGCAACTCGACGACCTTTTTGGAGACAACAACAAAGCTGCGGATTGCCAACTCAGTAGTTCATCGTGCATGGCGGTCTTCTTCTCTTCGCGAGGAGGAACGGCGCGAACCGGAGAGCTCCAATTTCCATTTCCGCGACGCCATGCGCTGACGGCGGCGGCCCACTCTCTCTCTCTCTCTCTCGAATGGTGGCCGAGTTTGCTCAGCTATGCTTCTCGCGCTTCAGCCGTTTGCTGCAGCTCTTCAGGATTGATCGCCTGCAGCGCTGCACCGCAGCCACACGTTTTTTGTCAACCCAGATCAGTGCTACGAGGTGGCGCGAAGGTAGCGCAAGGAGCGTTACCTTCGCGCAACCGACAAATGTCATTCTGGCGCTTTATCCGACAAGCAGGCGAAGGACGAGTGGAGGCGGCGAGCGGAAGCTGAGCGCTTTTGCGCAGAGAAGGCGTGTTCGTGCATGCATACGTCGACTAGCAGGCAGATAGGCTCTCTCTCCCTCTACTGCGTGGACAGGGACGCAAATGCAGATCGGCAGGAGCGTGATTGATACACTGCACTTACTGCCTGTGACGCCACGACGGAATGAGATCAGAGAGTGCGTGGCGACGAGCGAACGCAATCGATCAGGCAGTTCAGCGAGCGAGCGAGCCGCGAAAGCAAGCGGACGCAGTTGTGTTGGTGCTGGAGTGTCGTTGTCGTCGCTCCAGTCTCATCGCTCCACTTTCGTCAATTGTGCCCTTCGTTCCCTTGTCACATTTTGTGTGTCTGCTTGCCTCAGCGCGTTTGGTTGGCTGACAGCGCGCTGCTGCGTGTTGTGTCGTTGCTGCTGCTGCGAAAGAAATCGCAAGCAAGCGCATCGTGGAGCTGATAATCCCGAAGGCGGCGGTCATGGAGTTGTTGTGCGAAGGAAGGAAGGAAGGACGCAAACGCAGACGACAAGGGAGAGAGAAGGTGATGGCCAACGAGGATCCCCTGTGTGCTTCATGCTTCGCGCGTTCCCCATGCGCGCCTTCCTTGCGGAGAACAGGAGGCGGCAGCTCTCGGCAGATGGATGGATGGACGTGGAGTCGTCCGGCTGCGCTTCAGCACCGCTCGCTCGCTCGCGTTCTCGATCGGACGACGCTCGTCACCGCAGCCATTCGGTTCCGGGATGGGTGTCCTCGCGCCGGCTGCTGCTGCTGCTTTTGTCTCAGAGCGCAAGCGCGATGGCGCTCTCGCTCGCTTGCTCTCGACTTGCTTGCTTGCTCGAACTGTTTCGTTGTGTTTGCTCGAACTGTGTGCTTGAGATGTGTTGCTTGCAACACCGCAGGCGCGGCGAGTGTCTCGCTGATTGCCGCGCGCTGCACACAAGAAAGTAAGCCTGTCCTCGCGTGGCTTTCGCGGCAGAGTGAGCGAGTGCTGAGAGCGTCCATGATAGTGGATACGCGATGGAAACAATAGACCTTTCCTCGTGCGATCTCTCTCTCTCTCTTTCTCTTTCATGGGGTGTCCCAAGGCTGCGCGCAAATCCCCGAATACGAGAATGCAAGCAAGCAAACCATCGCGCCGAGATATCCTGACGAAAGCCCTGACAAAAAGCCCTGATATCAACTGTTTCGGTTTGTTTCGGGCGTCACAACTTGCGCGCATGTCACGACACGACACGGAGCCGAAAAAGCAGGAAAGCAGGTTGCGGATCTTGCGCTGCTGCTGCAGCTGACAGGAAATCAGGAGCGCAAGTGTGCGCGTTTGTAAGCAGCGAATGCCGCACAATCGGTTGAGGCGGAAGCTGCCTCAACGGCCAAGACAACCAGCAACAAGAGCAAACCGATCAGCAACAGACAAACAAGAAACATCGTGAGCTAGGAAACCTACTCCCATCGCGAAGCTCTGACTGCTTGTGAATGCGAGCGAGCGCGGAATACGCAGCCTCGATCGATGCGGTAAGCAGAGTCGAGCAAGCGAGACCGGATCGATTGACGATCGAATAGCCAGCGTCTGGGGGGTTTCGTCTCGCAAACCCTGATCCTGCCTGTCAAGTTCAGCCTTGTTTTTGAAACGCCAACAAACCCAAACAAAACAAAACAAAGCGCAGAGATCGCAGCTCTTCCGCGTGCAGCTCTTGCTTGTTTGCCTTGCTTTGCCACTGCTGTCAGCCTTGCACGCGTCCTTGTTCGGCGTGAGGGTTGCACGGCAGCACTGCGACCAGATCTTCCGCTCCGTCAACGCAGCGAAATGCGCGGCGGCGGTGCGGCTGTTGTTGTGCGCTTGTGTGGTGCTGTTGCAGCCTCTTGTGCGGATTCTTTCTCCGTTGCAGTCGCAGAGAGAGAGAGAGAGAGAGAGAGAGAGAGAGAGAGAGCCACGCGTCCCAGTGCTCGTTCGCTTGGCCTGAGTTACGCGTGGCAGGCAGGCAGGCAGGCAAGGTCGCGTCGAGTAACAAACGCTCGAGAATCAGACGTGTTGCGCGCAGGTCGGTCAGGAGAGTTGGCTGTCGGCCAGGACAGTCCCTCCCAGCTCGTTCACAGACAGCGCAAGGCAACAACAACAACAACAATACACACACACGCACACAAGCGAGCAGTAAAGTGGCATGCGCAATACAAAACAAATGAAGCAAAGCAAGGCGAGCGAGCGAACACTTGAACGGAGTGTGTGGGGAGCTGGTTGCTAACAGGCAGCAGTGAGGCTCGCTCGCTCGCTCGGCCGTGGAGTCCGCTGCTCTGGACGATTTCGTCAGCGCGCTCGCTCCTCCTGCGCCTGCATGCAGGCGAGCGCCGTGGCTCTGCCCACTCGGCCGCGGCTCTGGCAGCAGCAGCTGGGTTTCCATTTCGACCCAGACAAGCACAAACACACACACAAAAAACCGAGCTCCGTGTCAAACGAGGAACAAATCTGGGAATCCAGTCCTCGCTCGGCTCGTTCGGTCTTGTGTGCACTGCAGGGATGTTGCTGTGTGGCATCGAGCATGGAGAGGGGGAGAACCCTGAGCGAGCATGGCTTGCTCGTGGAGCATGGGGAAGAACCCCGAGCAAGCCGTGCTCGCTCGTGGACGCCCCAGCTAAGCGACCCATGCAAAATGGACCCCAAGTTCAGGAACCTGCGCGAGCGTCCCACGCTGCGCCGGCACAAGAACAGCGAAGAGTGCGCTGCTCCCACAAGCGAGCTCGCTGTCTTTGCCGAAAGGGACGGCAACGACAATCACAAGACGCAGTTGTGTGTTTGCGAAACAGGTTTTGGCTCAGACTGCGAGGAGGACTTCGGCAGCCATTTGTCCTCCGTCTGTTCATTCGTTTGCAGCCCATCGAAGAGAACCCATGTGAAGATGCTCCAAAAGCAAACGATGACCGATCTCGCTGGCAAGCCGGCAACGAGTCTCGTGTGCGAGCCTCGGATCTTGTCGAGCCGCCGGCTGGCAGTGCGTTTTGCCAGCAGCCTTTTCAAGCACGAATTTGTAGCGAGAGATCCGGTTTCGACTGCGAAATAGCAGCTCTTTTACGACAGGCGTGATGTTGCTTGAGCTGGTGCAGCGGCAGCAACCAAAACACGTGTGCAAGCAAGGCAGAGCTGTTAGCCCTCTCGCAAGCTGTGTGCGCGCTGAGACTGCCTGCAACAAGCGAGCAGGGCCGTGAGAGCAAGCACACACACACACCCACACACACACACTCGCTCTTGCAGCACCGCTCCTGCTTTCCAGCCGCACATCAAGTCAGCCGCGACATGTTTCGCCTTGCTTGAAACCAAAAGCGGCTTGCACCTGGGCGAGCACGAGCACGAGCGCGAGGCAGATGCGAAGCGAGCATCTTCCCTTGTCCGCAGCGCAGAGGAAGCGCCTGGGAACTCGAGCAAGCGCTGTCCTTGAGGTTCATACAGAGAGGAAATGGCATTGACGCGGCGCAGCCGAGCCGAGGTGGCTGCAGTCTGCAGACAGTGGGACGGCGGCGGCGCTGGCAAGACCGAATGAATGGACAACAAAACCCGATTTGGTCCCATCCGCTCGCTTCCTTGCTCGCTCGCCTGCAATCTATTTCTGCAATCTATGCCTCCCAGACCTCGCTATCTAGCGTGATATATGCTGCCAAAGCGAGACAAGCAGAGGCAACGCGGGCAGATCTTGCGCACGCCCTCTTAGGCGGAGTAAGCAGGAGAGCCGCGCGTCTTTGATCTCGTCATATTTGCTCGAGCAGGTAGTTTTCGGGCTGGACATAAATGCGGTCTCGCTGGTTCATCCACAGATCCTGCCCATCTGCTTTCGTCGCTGCAGACAATCAGACGAGACGGACCATTTTTTTTCGCGGCTTTGGCATTTTGCAGCTATTCGCCGGAGAATTCATGTTTTCTTGTGCGTTTTGCATGCCTCGCACTTTTACAGCAAGCAGAAAGGAGAGCGCCTCGACGCAGCTTGCAGCCTTGCTCTGTTTCCTGGCGGCGTGCTGCGCCTCCATTTCTCGCTGCCACGCCATACGCCGGCACAAATGCACGCTTCTCGCATCGCTGCGCTTGCTGCGCTTGGGACCAAAACCTGTGACAGCATTCGAGAAAGAGCGCGATTGGCTCGCTTTTCGAACGGGAACATGCCGGCAAACAGAACAAAACAATTGCAGCAAATCGAAAACGGCTTTTTTCAACTGTCGAAATGCCAGCGCCGATGTCCCAAAATAGCATCCTTGCTCGAGAGTTCGTCTCAGCTTTGCTGTTGCTGAGACTCTTGGGAACTCTTGGGACTCGCTTGAGCCGCCGCCGTCGATCCCGCTGCAAAACGAACTCAGAAACCGCCGCTCTGCGCTTGTAGTCGGTCGTGTGTGAACAGGAATCAGCTGCGAGCACGCGTTCTTGTTTTCGCTTCATCATCACGAACGAGTTAGCAGGACGCTCGTCAGTGCTGGCGCAAGCGTTGTTGGCGGCCAGGTCAGAGCGGCAGGCCAGGCCAGGGCAGGGCAGCCGGCCAGCGCGGCGCCTATCATCCGCAAATGACACGGGGTCGGCTCCCTGGCTCTCGTGCCCGCCTCGCAAGCAAGCAAACCTGGCTGGCGAGTTGGAAGCGCTCGTGGAGAACGAGCACCTGTTTTGCTTGTGTTTGCCAAACTTGGGAGGCCTCTGGCTCAGATCCTGAGACGCTGAGGATCGTTTGTTGTTTTCTTTTCGGATGACTCGACGGTTTTCACGATAGACTCTGGGTCGAGGCTATGGGCTTTTCGGAAGGCTTGTTGATCGGCTGTTGGAACGGATAGATGCCGTTTCTTGGTGGGCGGTTTTGGGAGAGGTTGCATACCTTGATTGATTCCGGATAGGAAGCTGCTGGGTGTGCGGCTTTCAAGTGTCTGCTGTTTCTGCTGTTGATGCGGTGCGCAGGTGTTGCGATGCGAGAACGAGAGCGTGCATGTCGACGCGTACACATCTTGCTCTTCTTCGCGGATGATCCTCCATGGCACATGTGTGCATGTGTGCATGTGCGCATGTGCGCGCATATGCGCGTCCACTACTTGCTTGTTTTGTCTTTTTTTCTCTATATGGCCGCATCGAGCACGAGAATTGCATCCTGGTTTTTTCGTTTGACAAAAGGCTGGAGTCCAGAACTTTGAGACAGCAAAAGGTATATTGTAGTGGGAAAAAGAAAATTATTTCTCAGTAAGTATATATTTACTGATCGACGGGTCAGCAATACAAAAGCCAAGTCACTCGATCGCCTGACCCTCATTGCTGACAAAGAGTTTTTGAGATTCGGGGTTCACCGACTCTTTTTGGTACTTTGCGCTTGGCTATTTTGTCCACTGTTTTTGGGACAAGACAAGACATCTTTGGGGAAAGGGGGAAGCGGTGATGGGGATCTCGCCCCATCCCTCTTTGTGGCTCTTTTCTGCCCGTTTTTTTTAAAAGCGCGGATACTGTACGGCGCGCAGAGCCGAGCCAGCGTCAGACAAGACGACCGCGAGCTCGGCGTTCTGTTGGCTCGAGCTCTCGAGCGAGCGCCTCGATGCCGTCTCTCCATTCCCGAATTTGCGTCGCCGTCCGCAAAGCCACATCCACACCCACATCCGCAGCCACACCCCACGCCACAATGGACGCGTGGATCCGCAACCTGATGAAGAGCATGTCGTTCGCCAGCGGCAGCCGCGACCCCGCCGCGTTCGAGCCCGAGATCCTGCTCTGCAAGCGCGGCGGCCGCTCGAGCTCGAGCTCGGGCAGCGCTGTCGTGGTCGTCTCCGGCGCCGCGAGCCTCAGCGTCAGGACGCCTCCGTCCGAGCCGTCCGCCGCTGGCCAGCACACAAGGAGCAGCCCGCACCGCATCGCGCACTGGGACAAGAAGCGCGAGAAGTGCCGCAACTGCGCGCTCATCTACCTCAAGACGCTGAGTCGTCACCCGGGTTTCTGCTCGGTCGACTGCAAGTCCAACGCCACGTACCTCGAGAAGGTCAACCGCACGATCCGCGCCATGAAGGACGCGGTGGAGCAGCGCCAGCACGAGAAGGACGCGGTCGCCACGCACGAAGCACAAGCCGAGCCTGTGGTCGAAAAGCCGCAGCCAGCGCAAGACGACGAAGTCGAGGACGAAGTGTCCCCAGTCGAGGACGAGGACGACGAGGACGAGGACGACCGCGCGCAGCCGCAGCAGTCCGCGCACACGTTCTCCGAGTTCGGTCTCGAGTCGCGCATCCTGGACGCGAGCAACGTCGAGTGGGCCTTCAGCGCGCTGTATTAACGAGAGCGCCGCCTCACCCCTGAATAGTATCATAGAAACCCCGTATAGAATAGGAAGCAAAGTAAAGTATAAGAACCTGTAACACTAGCGTGCCAGCTCAGCACCACGAGCACCACGAGCACCAAGAAGAAGAAGACGCGCAGTAAGACGAATGAACACGAGCAATTCGCTCTCTTCCCCAGTCAAAACCTCCCCACGTGCAGCTTCCTATTCCGTCTGCAAAACCTGCTGCGCGACGATCGCCAGCAGCACCAGCAGCGCCGCGAGCGCGATGAACACCGAGTTGCTGCCGTTGCGCTCACTGCTGGCGGACTTGAGTGCTGCACCAGTGCTGGCGGCTGAGCTCTTGGTGTTGGTGGTGCTCGAGCTGGTCTTGCCCTGTTGTGCGTCGGACTCGAGGAACTCAAGACTCGCGCTGCTGCTGCTGCCGGCGTCCTGCGCGCCGAGGATCTCGAGCGCGTTCTGCACAGCCTCGCGCTCTTGCTCGCCGTCTTGGAACACGTGCAGCAGCGCTGGGAAGTGCGCGCAGGGTCCGAGCGCGCTGGTCCACGGGAACGCTGCGCGCTTCGGGAACGCAATCGCATTCGCAGAGCGGAGCTCGCTGGTGCTGGCGTCGCTGTCATCGCCGTCTGCGAGCCTTTCGCGCACCAGCTCGACGCGGAGCAGCAGTGACTTGAGGAAGTCGCGCTTGAGGCACTCGACCGCGGCCGTCTGGACGTGCGACTCCTGGATATCAAACAGACCAACAAAAGATGATGAGTGGTCAAGAGAGAGAAAGAGAGAGAGCAGAGTCGAATGGATGGATGGATACATCTTGATGAGTCAGTCCAGTACGTACGCTTGCGAGAACGTACGCGAGGCAGCGGATCGCACCGCCGAAGCTTCCTGCGCGCGTCTTCGAGTCGTGTAGCACACACCAGAGAACGTTGTAAGTCGCAGCCCACAACCCACGCGAGGCACAGCTCTGCAGCGTCGCACCTGCTCGCCCTCTGACTCTGACTCTGCTGCCGCTGTTGCTGCTGCCGCTATTGAGCTGAGAAAGCGCACCTCGCTGGATGCTGCGTCGCTGCTGCTCCCGTTAGCACACGCGCGGCTTCTCACGACTCCAATGGCGCTCTGCACGCGCTTCGCCAGCGGCAGCAGCTGCTGCTGGAGCTCGTCCAGCGCGCCTCCGTCGTCGTCATCATCTGCTGAAGTCGCTCGCGGACTCTGTCGGAGCGCGATCCGCTCGTCGATCGCGATCGTCGCCGTGAACTTCCTGAGCGCGAGCTGGTCAGAGGACGCGATCTTGAGCTCGACTGGGAGCGTGGCGCAGGCGGCAGCGTCGAGGATGTCGAAAACGCTCTTCGCGCTCGTCTTGCTCGTGTTCAGACACACGTGCACGACGTAGTGGACGCTCGAGCCGCTGGCGCCAGCAAACGCGTCCGGGAGGCGCAGCGTCTCGGCGACTGCGCGCAGATAGAAAGTCGCCTGGTCGACGACTGCGCGCGCTGGCGCCGCCGACACGACGAAGAGCCCAACGACGCTGACACCGCCTGGCAGCAGGCGATCGATCTACACGCGCACGCGTCCGTGGAAGGAGTGGGTTGTTAGTGCTGCGCTGCGTGGTAGCGCTGTCTGCGGACGGTGTGGCATCGGCTGCGCCTCGCTTCGCTCTCCTCACCTGTTTGGCGTATTCCTGCACCCAGTCGATCGAGACGTCCTCGAAGCTGCGCGCTTCCTCGTCCTCTGTTTCGCATTCGTAGCACACGCAAGCAAGCACACAGAGACGTAAGACACGGCGAAGGCAAATGCGTGCACGCGTTGCTAGACGACGGAGCGCGGGTTGTGGGGCTCACTAGTTGTCCACTCCGCTCTCGGACGTATCTTGCACGCAACACACACACAAAAACGCACCCGCTTCTGACGGCACGGGGATGCCCGTGAGCAGCGCGTCGGACGAGGCGCCGGTCTGTCCGATGACGAGCCCGATCTCGAACGCGCGGCGCTCGCGGACTGCGCGCTGCCAGTAGTCGCTCAGCGCGGCGTCCACCGCGGTCTTCCGCATGCGACTCATGCTGGTGGGTTTGTGCGCTTTCCGAGTCGCCGAATCTGCAGATCGGCCGTTTATCTTCCGCGCACGCAGTATGATGATTTGATCTACTGCATGCGAACGAAGTAAACGACCTCTCGCTTGATTATTTGAGCGCAGACTCCTTTCGCGACCTCCTCGCAGCTGAACCGCGAATGAGCGCCGAAGTATCTGAGAGAGAATCCAGGCTCCAACCAATGTTGCTGATGCTGCTATACTTGGTGCTGTTGACCTTGTCGAGGACTCCACGAGCCTCTCACTCGCGCGGTGAGGTTGCATCGATCCCTCGCTCGCTTTTCCTTTCGGACACAGCCAGTCGAGGAGTCGAGCGTACCAAGCCGCCACCTTTGCTCAGAGCAACTCGTTGCTCGTTGGCGCGGTAACTCGGCTGCCTCAAATCGAGCGAGCGAAAGCCAAGTGCCATGTTGCTCTCTTCGACAGAAGCGACTCTTTTCGACAGAAGAGCCGAGTGGGATCGCGCGCGCGTTGGTTTTTCCTCGAGGGAGATGGGCGGCGACGAGCAGAAAAGTGGGATCGGATGGGCGGAACGAGGGAGGATGGGCGCGCCTCCCACTCTCACAGCGCCGAATTTCAGCGCTCGACGAGGTCGTGATTTAAGGAATGACTCGATTTACGTTGTTTTAACATGCTCTAGAAAAAAGTTCCTATAATGATTTAAGGAAGGGTGCGGATTTACGAATCGTCTTGATCTAGCGCTATTGTCCGTCTGCCCAAGTTACTAATTTTCTTAATACAGCGTTTCCGAGCCAAACCAAATGTCGAAACTTGGGCAACTAACAATAGACCGATCGGGCACTTTTGTCATGTTGACAATCCGTACCTAAGACTTGCGACACTAAAATACTTCGAAATCCTAAACAGAAGGCTCGAACCCCTAAACCAAAACCAAAATGTAACTTACATACGCCTGTGATAATTTTCCCGTTATGTTTCAAAATTCACCCGCCGACATGAAAACTACTCATTTGAGCTCATGTTTGACAGGGATGAAATTTAATTTGCTCGGAGTTTAAACAGAAAACTGCTTTAAATGAAAATTCCGCTCATCTAATCATCCAAAATATCAAAA
>JAADWH010000872.1:0-12763 GCA_023335995.1 Globisporangium nagaii
GCTTCTGCGCGTTTGTCAGGCGGGCACGCGTCGGGGTCTTCGGCATCGTCCGTGTCTTCTTTGTCTTGCTTTTCTTTTGTGCCGCCATTTTTTGAATCACCAGAGTGTTTGTAAAAAGACTGATCATATTAGAGAGATAAAATAAGAAGAGATGAATATTTTAGACAGGTGGTAAAGTTTGAAAGGTTTAGTTAATGGGAGGTGTGACTGTAACTTGTTTCGCACTTAAAGCGATAAGCACTGTCCTGCATGTTGTTTTAAAGGGAGCAGACAATCTCAAATCCGTTAAATGACGACGATGGCGACAGCAGGAGGCGGGCGGCGCAAGCGACTGGCTGCGCACCTCGAGGCCGCGTTCACGGAGATCGAGCGACTCGCACAGGCGTACGAAGGGGGCGTTGAGGCGCTGGAGCGCAGCGCGCGCGCCGACATGTCGTCCAGCGCCGTGTGCAAGTGGTTCTGCATGGTGCGTTTGCTTTGTCATCGCAGTCATGCGGCTTGCTTGGGTGAGAGATCGGTCGTTTACTCGTGTCGCCTGTGTATGAATGGACCAGTACTTGCGCGTGGTCGACCTCGGCATTGAGATCCGGCGCGGAGAGATCCGCCACCGCACGACGCGGCAGTTCACGCACCCGTGCATGCACACGACTGGCACGAAAGGCGCCACGCACTCTGGTAAGGCAATAGCAAGAGAGAGCGAGAGAGCACATATTTGCTTGTACTACGGGTATCAGTGGGGTTGTGTGGCTCACATGACGTCGTATGCATGCAGGACTGAGCATTGACGACGCGAACGCACTGTACCAGGCGCTGGAGAACTTGCCCGGCGTGAGCGAGCACCGCTTGGAAGGACTCTTCATGCGCATGGACGCGCTCGACAACGACCGCGTCGGCGCGCTGGATATCCGCCTGAACGTGTGTCTGGGCAGACTGCTAGGTATGAAGAGCACCGCGTACTACGCGCTCGAGGTGAACGGCAGCGATCCGCACCAGGAGCTGCTCGTGAAGCGCGGCGCCAACACTGTGGAAGAAGTCCGAAGATCGTGCTTCCGACCGTCGACGTGCACGTGCGAAGAAGACTCAACGCCGTGGACAGACTTTTCTATAGATGCAGAAGAAGAGTCGTCGCCAGCGCCATTTGGTGAGCAGCAGCAGCAGCAACGAGGAATGGGCGATTCGGCCTCGCAGCGAAAAGGCAACCCGCAGACGTTCATCTCAGCGGCGTCGACCACGCTTCTCCTCGACAGAGCGGCGACAGCAGGCAACGAGGACGAAGTTGGGCTCTCGGAGCTCAAGCGCCAGTTTGGCTTTGAGCCGCAGGCAGACTCGGACGGCGAGGACGGCAGCAATTTGGAGCCGCTCAAGCGACGACGGATGCTTGGGACACGAGCACAACAGCAAGAGAGTAGTAAGCCAACGGTCTCTGCTGTGCGGCGCCTGACACCCATGCAGATCTACACGCGCAAGGTACACCTGTCTCATGGCTGGTTGCTGCTAATAGCATGCGAACTTGCTTGCTAACTGGGGTGTGGTGTCATGTTGCGGTGTCTCGCACAGTGCCGCGAGAATGGCGTCGAGCCGAAGAAGAAGCTCCGCGATCTCTTCGTGGTCACGGACGGCGCGCTGAACCTCAATCTCTCGCAGATCGGCTTCCACTCGGCCGAGAACCTGCAAGATCTGCTGGACGTCGTGGCTGCAGCAGACCTGCCAGTTGTGTCACTCGACGTGACCAACAATTTCTTCAACGCGCAGTCATTCGAGATCTTCTGCAAGCTGCTGCAACTGCCAAGCCTGGTGCAGCACGTGCAGACGCTGACGCTGCGCTGCGTCGCGCTCCCACAGCGGTCCGACTTCCCATCTCTGCTGCGAATTCTGAGCAGCCCGGAGACGGGGGAGCTCGTCCAGCTGAGAGAGCTCGACCTGTCGTACAACACGTTCTCAGAAGACAGCGTGCTTTGCCTCGACTCGCTGCTGACGGGGCTCAAGCGCCTCGAGAAGCTCTCGCTCGAGTCCTGTTTCACGAAAGCGCCGGACCCCGAGGTCGTCGAAGTCGCGGTCGTGAAGGATCTCGTGCGCGCGGCGCTCGTGACGTGCTGCGACCAGCTCAAGAGCCTCAACTTTGGGTCGAACTGGATGAGTTTCCCGTTGCTCAACTCGCTGTTCGCGCCAGAGAGCGCGCTGCAAGAGCTCTCGATCACGCAGATGACGTTCTTCTGCTTTGAGACGGCGGGCTTTGACGCGTCCATGTGGGATTTCAACTTCCAGCACCTGGAGGCGCTCACGCTCTCGGAGACGAAGCACTCGCGATCCGAATACCTCCCGATCTTCCTCGACGTGCTGATCGAGAGTTTCAAGACCGGGTTCGTCCAGATGAAGCACCTTGATCTTGTCATCGGCGCTGCAGGGGCACAGAGCAATCCGGACCAGCAGCAGCACGTAGCACCGGTGCTGGACACGACAGTCATCGACTTGCTGCAGCAAATTGGCGAGTACGGAGCGCTTCAGTCGCTGCGCATCCGCATGGAGAGCCCGATGAGCGAGACGACAGTGCCGAACTACGAGCGAGTCATCACGCAGCTGCTGGCGCGCGGCTTCCCAGTCTGCGCGGCGCTCGATCTGTCGCTCGGGCTGCCGCTGTCAATGAGCGCGCTGAAGGATCTCGTTGGCGCTGCGCAACTGCCAAATACGCAGAAGCTGAAACTGTCGATTGTTGCTCTCGAGCCGGACGCGTTCGCTCAAAGCGGCTTCGTCGGCTCGAAGCAAAGGCAACCCTCGTTTGCAGACGCCTTCCGCGCAGGGCTGGGCTCGGTTCAGGAGTTCACGCTCGAAGTCAAAGTCCCCAAGTCCAAGCGCGCAGTGATCCTCTCGGACCAGCTCGTCCACGAGCTCAGCGAGGCGTGGCGAGCGCTCGGCGCTCACACTGTCGCGGGAGCTGGCGACCCAGCGACAGCAACATCGGCAGTAGGCACAACAATCGCAAAGCCAAAGTCGACGAGAGAGGTGGCGATGACAAAGCGGAAGCTGCGCCGTGCGCGAGGCTCGGGGCCGCCACCGTCGCTGGACCTCGACCTCGCGACGTTCCTGTTTGTATTTACGAATTACCCGTCGAGCGTGGAATAGATAGATGTCAAGCCCAAAGTCTTGTGTTGGCGTCCGTTGAGCATTGCGTTGCGCTGTCGTGCTCTTTTGACTGCAATCTCACGGCGCGAGCGAGCCACCAGTTGCCCTCGTCTTGGCGGCTTCGAGACTGCGCATCTCGCGCAGCAGCGCCTTCGCCTCCTCCTTCTCGGGTCCCTGCAGGTCCAGCAGCCGATTGCAGAAGAGCGCCGCCTCGTTGTATTTTCCCATCTGCTTGTAGTAGTTCGCCAGGAAGAGGATCGCCGCGAGCGCCTGCGGCGTGTCCACACTGATGTTCATGCCGCCTCTGGGCAGCACGAGCACGCTGGCGGCGTCTTCATTCTGTTCGCGGCTGCTGGCTTCTCGAGCGTCGCTTGTCCTACGCAGCGACGCGGGAGGCGCCTGACGCAAGCCCAGATGCAGCTGGTAGTACTTTGCGGCTTCATGCTGCTGGCTGCGGAGCGCAAAGATGCGGCCCAAGTGATACGACGCGATGCCCTCGCGGTCCTGGTTGCCCACTGCGCGCTGGAAGCACGCGATCGCCTCGTCGCTCTTGTTGAGCTTCTCGTAGCAGCCGCCGAGTGCGCACCACATGCGCGCGTCGTACGGGCGGATCGACGCGGCTTTGCGATAGTAGTAGATGCTGTAGAGGTACATGTTGAGGATCTCGTATGCCTGACCCAGTCCGTACCACGCGCGGTAGTCGCGCACGTTCAGGTCCACCGCGTGGCGATACGCCTCGATCGCCGCGCTCGTGTTCTTCATCTCCACGTATTCGTGGCCGATGAGCGTCCACGCCGAGAGGAAGTTCGGGTCGAGCTTGAGTGCGCGGTGGAAGTAGACAATGGCGCGGTCGTGCTTGTTCTTGAGCGAGTAGTAGTTGCCGATGATACAGCACGTCTCCGGCCGGTACTTCTCGACCTTGAGCGCGCGGTGCGCGAGGCGACTGAGCTCCGTCTTGTCCTCCTTGACGTACAGGACGTTCGAGTACACGTCCATGGTCTCGACTCTGTGCGGATCTGCGAGCGCGAGGCGCTCAAACTGCTCCTGCGCCTGATCAAAGTCGCGCATGTGGTAGCTCGTGAGCGCTTGCTGCGCCACGAGGTACGTGCTGCGCGGGAAGAGCGTCGCGAGGTGCTCGAGCAGCTGCCGTGCCGCGTCGTTCTGCTGCTGGTCCAACAGCGCGTGTGCCTGGAAGAGGTGGAACATCCACGGACAACTCTCGGACAGCACCAGCTCTTCTTCCTGCCATGCATACACCACACACACACAGACGTACAAGTGAGCGCATTAATCTGGGAGTGACAAGACTCATGGCGTTGAAGCCGTACATTGGACGTGAAGGGCGAGAGCGCCGCGAGCTCCATCCACGCGGACCAGTTCCACGGATACTGCCGAATCGACTCGACGAGGATGAAGCGCGTGGTCACGTCGTTCGCGTGGGCTGTGGCCGCGATCGTCGTGAAGCCGTCGACGGATCGCCGCTTCTGCTGCTCGCTTTTCTCTTCCTCGTAGAGCTCTAGATGGTGCGGGTGGCGCGTCGGCGTCGACGTGGCTGAGTGCAGCACGTCAGAGCGTCCGGCGCTGGTGCGGTACCCGAGTCGCTTGAGCACGACGGCGTAGAGGTAGAGCCCGAAAGCGTCGAGCTCATTCTGCTGGTACGAGCTGCTGAGTGACAGGTAGAGCTCTTTTAAGTGCGGGTTCGCGCCGTCGCGATGCGGATCCCGCTCGGATTCTGTTCACATTGAGCCACGCGTTTCAGTAGTCCAACAGGTTCAGTACAAAGTGCATGCGTGTGCGCAAGGCTTACTGGCTCCAGTGACACCGATCTCCAAATCCATCTCTTCCTTCGCTTTCTCGCCAGCCTGGATGTTAACATGCCGATCGCACATGAGCCACAATGAGGACCCATGCAAAGAGAGAGGGTACCGTCAGATCGCAGAACGCACCATGTAGAGCGCGTAGTGCTTGAGGAAGTGCGTGCGCTTGCCCGGCGGCGACGCCGCGAGCATCTGGTGCGCACGCAGGTACTCGCCGACGTCGAAGGACGCCTTCGCGGCCTCGTAGCGGTCGAGATCTTCGCTGGTTGCGCCGACGGCGCTGCTGCTGCTCGGCTCCTCGTAGCGGCCGAACGCGCGGCCAGTGCTGCTCAGCTGCGCGCGCAGCTCGTCCGGGATGCCGAGCACCAGCTCTGAGGCGAACTTGGTCGCCTGCTTGAGCCCGCGCATGCGCAGCTCGCGCACGGCGTCGCGCAGCTGCGCGAGGATCTCCGCGAGCTCGTCGTGCTGGAGGTCTGCCATTTTCGTATTTCGGCAAATGGAGGCGCAGTCGCGATGATGCTACTGGTTTGCTCGTTTTAAGTACGGATGTGAGCTCTCACTAAAACCAGGTGCACCTCCAGTCGACACGAGCATCTGCGACCCATTTATATCAGACACTGTCACCAGCCGTCACCAAGTCGTACTCTAAAGGGTCGTATACTGAGCTTACGGACACGGATCCTATTCCTGCAGCACTTTTCGCGCCAGCTCGAGCGCAGACGACGCATTCGTCCCGGCAGGCAGCGAGCCCTGCGCGAAGCTCGCGTTGCCGCCGCCGCGTCCGCCCAGCGGCTTGAGCATTTGCTGCAGCAGCTTGCCGGCGTTGGCGCTCTTGCCGTCCGAGACGCACACGACCTGGCTGCCCATGACCACCACGTGCACACAGCCCGGCGCGTGCTGCAGCAGGAGCTCGGCTCGTCGACGCAGCACTTTGACGAACTCGCTGCTGCTGCCCGCGCCAGCGCGGAACTCGTGGAACTGCACGTCGTCAGCGCTCATAGCGCCGTCGATGCGACCCTGCGCGATCGGCGCGGACGGCGCGGCTGCCAGCAGATCGCCCAGCGCCTGCGCGTAGCTCTCCAGCTGCTTCATCTGCTTCTGCATCTTGGTAACGCGCTCGGGCACCTTCGCCGGCGTTGTCTCCAGCTGCGCAGCGAGGCTCTGCAGCGTCTTGTCCTTTGTCTGCAGGTGTCGCGCGCCGTCCATCCCTGCGACCGCCTCCATGCGACGCGTGCCCGCGGCGACCGAGCCCTCGCTCAGGATCACGAACGGGAAGATCGCCGACGCGTTCTGCACGTGGGTGCCGCCACAGAACTCGCGCGAGACGTCGCCGATGGACACGACGCGCACGACATCACCGTACTTCTCACCAAAGTTGCAGATCGCGCCGCTCTGTTCTGCCTGATCGCGTGGTAGCTCCAGCGTCTGCACCGCGAGCTCCTCGGCCGCCATCTCGTTCACGAGCAGCTCCACTCGCGCCATCTCGTCCACGGACAGCGCGCCAAAGTGCGCAAAGTCGAAGCGCAGGCGATCGGACGTCACGAACGAGCCACACTGGGTCACGTGCTCGCCCAGCACCTGCTTGAGCGCGCGCTGCAGCAGGTGCGTGGCCGAGTGGTGCACTTGGCACCCGGCGCGGAACTTCCCGTCCACGTGCGCGTCGACTTCGACATCGCCATTCTCTGCCAGCAGCAGAGCCTCAACGTCTGCGTAAGTCACGCCATCAGGCAGAGCACAGAGGAGCCCAATCGCGTCGTTCGCTGGGAGACGCTTCGTGTCGACCACCTCGATCTCCAGCGAACCCGAGTCGCTGTTCACGACCAGACGGCCCTTGTCGCCTACCTGACCACCAGCCTCTGCGTAGAACGGCGATCGATCGATCGAGACCCAGAAGGACGATCCAGACGATCCTGCTTTCTGCGCCTTCTCGCTCGCACTCCAGACACCGAGCACACGCGCACCGTGCACGCTCAGGCTCTCGTATCCGACAAACTCTCCAGCCGCTGGAACAGCCATGTGAGCAGCGCCAGACGCAGACGATGCAGATGACGCAGTAGCAGACGCGTCCACGTCACCGTGGTGGCTGGCGAACGCGCTGCTCTCGCTCGCCTTGCGCTTGTGCTCGTCGAGACACGCCTCGAAGCCCGCAGTGTCGACTGCGATGCCGCGCTCTTCCGCGATCACCTGCGTGATGTCGAGCGGGATGCCGTACGTGTCGTAGAGGCGGAAGGCGGCGGCGCCTGGGATCGTTCTGCTCGTCGCGCCACTGGCACTCGAGAACACTTTCTCCATCTCCCGCTTGCCGTTCGAGAGCATCTCTTCGAATGCCTTCTCCTCGTTCGAGATCACCGAGCGCATCTGCGCGAAGCCTGGCGCGTGCTCCCACTCAGGAACCAGGATCTTGGACAGGAACGCGCCTTCGACGCCGCAGTTCTGCGCGTGGCGGATTGCGCGGCGGATGATGCGGCGCAGCACGTACCCGCGGCCGATGTTGGACGGGAAGATCCCGTCGCTCAGCATCGCGTAGGACGCCTTGAGGTGGTCCGACACGATGCGTACGGTCTGGATCTGCTGGTTTGCGCCAAAGCGCTGCGCGCGTGGGTCCAGCTCTTCCTCCAGCACATCAGCGAACGACCGACTGTTGTTGCTGTTGTTCATCAGGTACTTCTTGGAGCGCTGCTGGTCCATCACGTCGACCACTTGCGCCATCAGCGGCACGAACGCGTCGGTGTGGTAGTTGGACGGGACGTTCTGCAGCACGGACGCGATGCGCTCGAGCCCCATACCCGTGTCCACCGACGGCTTGGGCAGCGGATGCAGCGTGCCCGAGACGTCGCCTTCATTGCGGAAGAACTGCATGAACACCAGGTTCCAGAGCTCCAAGAATCTGTCGATACACAGACACGCAGATAGATGAGACATACGTCCTCACAGCATACACACACAACCCATTGATCGACTCAACGCTGTCGCACCGCTCGTCTGGGTCCTGGATGTGATCGCCGAGGTCCCAGAAGATCTCGGAGCACGGACCGCAAGGGCCCGAGTCGCCCATGGCCCAGAAGTTCTCCTCCTCGTCGTGCGACACGATCTTGCTGTCGCTCAGCTGCGCCACTTTCTTCCACAGCTGGCGCGCCTCGTCGTCGCTGTCGAGCACCGTGACGTGCAGTCTCTCCTTCGGCAGCCCGAGCTCCTTGGTGAGGAACTGCCAGCTGAACGCGATCGCGTCTTCTTTGAAGTAGTCGCCGAAGGAGAAGTTGCCGAGCATTTCGAAGAGCGTGTGGTGCCGGCGCGTGATCCCCACCTGATCCAAATCGTTGTGCTTGCCCCCGGCGCGCACGCACTGCTGCGCAGACGTCGCGCGCACGTACGGGCGCTGCTCCGTGCCCAGGAAGCACTGCTTGAACGGCACCATGCCGGCGTTTGTGAACAGCAGCGACGTGTCGGAGCCCGGCGGCACGAGCGACGCGCTCGGGACGACTTGGTGGCCGTTCGCCTCGAAGAACTGCAGGAAGCGCGCACGCACGTCCGCCGCCGGCAGCGCGTGCATCCCGCGTCTGTGCAGTCGCTGCGCATGTGTGGCTGCTGTCAGCGCACGCGCACGCCGCGCACCAGGCGCCGCGACGGACAGCAGCATGCGCATCGTCGTCGTCGCTTCTCCGCCGCTGGTTGTCGTGTTGGTTTGTTTTGCTTGTCAATTGCAGCGCTTGTCGTTTTGCGGTTCATAACGGGCACGAAAGCAGTTAGAAACATTTCCATTTCTCCAGGAACAAATGCCGACAAAAGCAAACAAACCCTCATGCCCGCTCACATGTCAAATTCTAGATAGAAACAGGAGTGAAAACTAGACATAAACCATTTCAAATATATGAATGATAAAAAACAGAGGAACAAAAGCTGGACGCTCCAAGCTTTCACGCCCTCATTTTCCTTTCGAAAAGCTCGACAGAAGGAAAAGCGACAGGCGAGAAGCAAGCGAAGTGCCAGCGCCAGCGTCAGCCCCAAGCCCCCGCCCGCTCTCTGCGTCCACGCCCACCGCTCAGAAGCACCAGCGGCTCGTGCACCGTATCCGCATCGGCAGACGACGCAGATGGAGTCCCAATACGCTTCCCAGCAGCAGCAGCAGCAGCAGCAGCAGAATGAGCTTGCAGACCCGGATGAGATGCAGCACATGTGGCAATTCCTGGACTCGACGCTCACGACCGGCACGACGCCCAATGGCATTCCCCCACACGTCTCTACTATTGACGGTGGCGGTGGCGGTGGCGCTGTGATGATGCACGCGCACCAGTACGGTCCTCCCGGCGGCGCGGTGGCTGCCCACCCCGGCGTGAACGCCTCGACGATGATGCATCCAGCCGCACAGCTCCATCACCAGCACCACCAGCACCACCACCACCAGCAGCAGCAGCAGATGGGGGATGAGATGCGTGAGACAACGCTGAACGAGGACGAGAACGGCATGTACAATGAGCTTGGCGACGTCTTCTCCATGTTCTTCAACATCGACTCGGACGAGCCGCAGCAGCACCATCTTGGCGCTGGCCATGCCGCCGCGATGGCGCACGCACAGGCTCAGCACATGAACAGCACGCAAGGCGGGAGCTTCGTAGGCGCGCCGCGATATCATAACAACGGCGCAGTGGAGGGCGATAGCAGCCAGAAAGTGCAGCTCGCGCGGTCGGCATCAGCGAGCAGCAGCCACAGCGGCTTGGACAGCATCTCACCAGGAGGGCTGCTCGGGTACCCGTCGATGTCGCCCGCGACGATGAACTGGCTCCAGTCACTGGCGAAGTCCGAGAGCTCGGAGAGCCTTACGGGTCTGGTGTCCCCCGCGACGCTCAACGGCACGCCGAGCGCTCTCCTGGGGAGCATGAGCGCGAATTCGCTTGCGGACGGCGCTGACAGTCTCGAACGGTGCGTTGTGGATGCGTTGCTGAGCTCTTTCGTCGTTTGTGGTTCGTGCGCTTATGCATGGCTTGCCTGGTTTTGACTTTGTGTAGGACACCGTCGTGTGAGATCATCGACTGGAAGGCGTACAACGAGGCTGGCGAGAAAGCTCAGAAGGACACGCCGAAGTGGCGTGTGATCCCGCAGCACGGCCCGCATGCCGATCCGACTACTGCGGCCAACTCGAATGGTGGCAACTACCCGAGCGCTGGGTTGTCGACAAAGCCTCCGACAGGCTCGGTGTCCGTCCAGAACGTCGACAGCAGTGGCCGAGTGATGGAGAATGCGCCGACAAGCGAAGGTGGACTGCGCAACCACCTCACGCGCCAGATCCAGACGATCAAGAGCACGGTCTTTTCGATCGTGAACGGCCTGAGCTCGGTGGAGGGCAGCACTGCTGACGCGTACCACCAGACGCCAGGAGCAGCTTCAGCGCCAGCTCCTCCGCAGTCGCAGTCGTCGTTTGCAGGCTCGACTGGTGGCGTACCAGGGCCGCAATCGAGCGTGCTTTCCCAGAGCGCGCAGGAGCACCTCGAGATGGCTGCGAAGAAGATGGCGGAAGAGAAGAACAAGCGGAAAGCGATCATCTCGCCCGAGTACGTCCAGTACGGCAGCAACTCGTCGAGTAGTGTGTCAAGTATGCCGAGTGCAGGCGTGTACGGAGGCGAGAGCGCGAACGTGATCAAGACCGAGCCGGCACAGTTCGCCTCGCTGGTTCCTGACCCAAGTGGAAGACGATCGTCGAAGAAGATTCTGCACCAGACGGGGTTCCCTACCCACGACGCGACGCTGGAGCACCAGATGCAGCACCAGTCGCTCGAAGAGAAGGACGACCCGAACTCGTCCGCGATCCGCTGCAAGTGCACTGGCAAATGCCGCAATGCGCGCTGCGCGTGCGTCAAGGCGGGATTGGTGTGCGGCGTGCACTGCAAATGCGTGAGCTGCGCGAATCCGTTCGTGCCGATGGAAAGTGAGGGCATCGACATCCAGAAGATGGTGCAGGACGTGTGCTTAATGCAGTTCCTGTCCAAGGTGAAGGACATGCAGGAGCTGCTCGACTCGACGGTGCCGTACGAGTGTTGCAACGGCGAGGTGCAGGTGAAGAAAACGATCGAGAACGGCTTCACGTGTCCGGCATGCCAGACGCACTACACGTACTCGTGGTGCAGCAACCGGCTGTGCAACGACAAGAAGAAGCCGCGCAAGCACTGCGCGAAGTGCCGTCGCTGCGGCGACCACCGCAACGAGCACTGCGACGAGTGCAACCACTGCTACTTTGCAGGCGTCGCAAACAGCTTCAGCTGCAGCTGCAAGGGCGGCAAGACCAGCGCGAACGGGATGAAGGCGCGCGCCGTGATACCCAACGTCAACCGAGATCTCGACAGCGGAGGTGTATCTGGCGGGATGCGAACAAAGACGGAAGGACAGCAGAATGGCACGACGAACCCGGCATCGTCGGACAGTGGCGGCGGGCACGCTCGAGACGAGAACATGAATCCGCACAACCAGAGCTCGCACGGCGCCAAGGACTCTGGCTCTGCACCTGGATCTGGTGGCGGCCCGACGATCCTGGAAGGACTCTCGAGCTCCGAGGCTGAGAAGGATGACGCGTGCCAGACGCAGTAACTAGCGTGAACAGCGAGCAGCTAGCTCTATTGATATGAGTCTGGATTGTCAAACGAGCAAGAACGAGAGAGCGAGCATGGAGAGAGCGAATGGTAGGAGTGAAGAGCGAGTCGGAGGCGGAGCGGCGTTCTCGAGACTTGGCGTGCAGACGACCAGTGGCTTGCTCGTGTCGGCGTCGACGGCGTTGTCCTTAAACGGCGATCCTGGGAACGGCGCACGGTAGTACACGAGGGTCTTGTTCTGCAGCAGCAGGGGTGAGTGTGTCGTATTGTGTTGTCACGTAGCAGTCAGTAGTGAGTATCCGGCAGATGGGAAATGGAGGAAGAACCGCGGTTGACACTTACGATCCACGTGACGCTCGTCTCAGGCTCGCGGCCGTTGACGTACTTCGGGTCGCCGCAGCGCCAGAGGTCCTTCGAGAGCTGGCACGCCTTCATGTAGTTCTCGCAGACGCTGCGACAGAGCAGCAGGCTGCGGCCCTCGGCGTCGCAACGCGGAAAGTTGAGCCAGCAGAAGTAGTTGCGGAACGCGTTCTCGCAGTCCGGGTTCTCCACAAAGCGCGGCACAATCTCGTGGCCGCCGCCCCACTCGTCCGTGTTCTTGTCCAGGAACGCCTTGTTCGTCTCGTACTTCTTGCGCTGCGTCACGATCTTGGTGAACATCTGCTCGATGAACTTGTCCTTGGCGAGCGCCGAGTGGTTGTACCAGAGGCTCTGGTAGCGCGGCAGGCACGCCGTGTACGGCACCACGGTCTTGCAGAACGGCAGGAGGAGGTCGAAGTCTCCCGGCGCCGTGCACAAGCCCGTGTCCGCGCCAGCGAGCAAGCATGCGCGCGACGGGGCGATCAGCAGCAGGAGGTGAAGAGCCACGCATGCAAAGAGAGGTCGAACGCGTGGCCACAACGACAGCGCCATAGTTGCTACGAACAGAGTGACGATGAGCACACGGAAGATTTGCGCGACCCTCCAGTTGCGAGTTGATTTCCACAAAAATGATGGTGCTGGCAACAGGAAATTGGAATGCAACGCAAGCCTGAATTGGCTCTTCGGCAACGACACCACTCGCAGCTCACGAGCGGTAACGACAAAGATATCTTCACACTCATTTGCCGTCACTTGCGGCGACTGGCGCGCACTGGCCGCTTCGGCTCGAGCTTCTCGGGGATGAACTTGGCGAGCGTCTGGATGCGGCTGAAGTCGTCCACGCTCTTGCCGTTCTGCTGCTTCCACTCCTCCTGCTCCCGCAGAAAC
>JAADWH010000873.1:0-12721 GCA_023335995.1 Globisporangium nagaii
GAAGTCGCCGTCCTTGAGCACCGGGATAAAGTTGTTCGGGTTGAGCTTCAGGAAGTCGGGCGAGGAGAACACCGGACCACCGAAGTCCGCCTGCACGAGCTCGTAGTCGACGTTTTTGGCCTTGAGCACCCATGCGACTGCCAAGTGAGGAAGTCAGCGACGCATTAGATATTGTCCACAAAGTACGCGAGCTTAGCAGATAGGCTTGCTCGCATCCATACCTGAGCGGCTAGGCTGGCTGATGAGGTTGGCGTAGAGCTGGAGCGCCATGGTCTTCGTTGTGTGACTGAGGCGTTGCAACTTGCTGGTAAATGGCTGGCTGGCGCTTGTCTGTTCGGGAAGGTTTTGGAAAGTGAGTGAGCTGTCGGGAGGGCAGTCAACGAGCCAACCGCCGCATCAATTCATCGGGACTGGTCAGATCTGTAAATTCTTTGTCGATCGTGTTCGAGTAACTGCCGCGTTCCCGCTAAAGTATCGACCATCACTCCGATGTTGAAGCTGTTTTCCTGCTCAAAATGCATGCAGGAATGTTGATTTCGGTGCCAAACCTCACTACCGGAATAAATTGCTGCCACCGGATTACACTTTGTGGACACTTTCCCTTGTTCTTGTGTGTTTTTGTATGCAGCGCGAAATCGATCTTGAGGGGGTGCGAGATCGACCATTCGCGCTGTCCCAGCTCCAATCCCCTGAGCTGCACGATGGATCAGCAGTATGCCGACTACGACTCGTACGGCGCCAGCGCTGACGAGTACTACGGCTCGGCTGTCGGTGATGCTGCTGATGCTACTGCTGGCTCGAGCGCGGGCTCCGATGGAGCGTACGCTGCCGAGTACTGGCGCCTGGATGAAGAAGCCAAGATCTGCTTCTACGACTTGGCGCCAGACGCCTTCGGCGAGAGCGTCTCGCTGGGCGATCTTGACGAGCTCTGTCGGCGCATGGGGAGACCCGTTCGCGACGACGGCGAGCAGCTCCAGCTCATGACGCAGCTCGACACGACGAACCAGATGCTGATCTTGCGCCACGACTTTGTCTCATGGCTGCTCCAGGACTTGGTGGCAGAGCAGGAGCTGGTGAATGTAAGGCTCCACGAGCGCGAGAACCGCGCTGTCCCGGTTGCTGAGCCAGCGTGGGAGGAGATCGTGCTCGACAGCACCGACGACGAGAGTAGCAGTGTCGCGAGCCTCATGCTGGAGCCAACGACGCCGTCAAAGTACTTTTGCAACGTCGTGACAGGCGAGGCGAAGTGGGAGCTGCCGAGATTCGTGCAGTGTCTGTGGGACGCCATCATCGCAGGCGAGGCGAAGCGAGCGACGGCTCTGAACGCCGCAGTCGCGACGGACCCGAGCCAGTCCCCGCTACTGACAGACGAACACAGCCCCAGCAACGTCGAAATGCTACAAGATCTGCGCGCACTGTTCACGAAGTACGACGACGACGGTTCTGGCACTCTCGACGGCACAGAATTCGAGGACTTGTGCGTCGCTGTTGGCCATTCACTAAGTGGGAGCGCAAGAGAGCTGATGCGCGAAGTGGATCCGTTCAGTGCGCAGGAGGTCGTGTCGTGGGATGCGTTCAGCCACTACTGGGTCACGAATGCTCCTTTCCAGCGACGCACGCGACTCGACCGAGAAGGCTTTGCTGCCTGGGAGCGTGTCGACGTGCTGCACAAGAAGAACCTGCCAGTCGCATTCCGCAACGCGAACACGCTCGTCGAGCGCTGGAACCACCCGCAGATGGAGCAGAACGTCGTGAACTTGCTGCTGAAGCTGTTCCCGAGCACGAAGCTGGACTGGACGAAGAAGATCGCGCTGTTCTTCCAAGTCCAGTTCGAGAAGAACGCTCTCGCCAATGGTGGCAGCGAGGGTGCTGGTGGCGCTGGCGGATGCGCGTCGAGCTTGTGGGATCTGAGTCAATGCGCGCGCGTGCTGAGTCAACTGAACCATCCGATGTCGCGAAGGCGGCATCTCGAGACTGCTCTGCAGCAGCTCCAAGGCAAATTCGGAGATGAGAGCAGCGCTGGCAGCAGAGACGGCTATGCCGTGAACAAACCTGTCCACGCGCTGGACGAGATGACGGTGACAAACTGGTTCTTGTACAGCATTCGAAAAGTCGAGATGCGCGGGTGGGAGGAAATCGTCGAGCCAAGCTCGGGTCAGGTGTACTATTACCACGAAGTCAGCGGCTTGACGCGGTGGGATCCACCACAGATGGAGTCGCAGATGTCGAGCTTCCTGGGCAAGTTCAGCGGAATTGGCGGCGGCTCGAACGACGAGCGCATCACGCGGATTTTTCACCACTACGACCTCGACGAAAGCGGCAGCATCTCGCTCGACGAGTTCGCAAAGTTCTACCGCGCTCTGCTTGGCAGCACGGAGTCAGGGTCTTCACAGGCAGATGAGATCAAGATCCGGCAGATATTTCGCGTGCTGGACACTGGCGGCGACGGAAGTGTCAACCTTGACGAGTTCAAACTCTGGTGGCGGACAAAGCTGCAGCTGGAGGAGGAGGAGACCGAGGACGCCAAGCTCCAGAAGCGCTTCACGCAGCGTCGAGAGCTCTGTCGCTCGTTTCTCGAGAACGCGGACGCCTTGATCATACGCGTGCTTCCTACTGGTATTGAGACGGCACCTCGCGAAGATGGCGCTGCTCACAACGAGCTGCAACCAGAGCCACCAAGCGTGTGCTTCGAGTCGAATCTGCTTCCTCGCCTGGTCGCTGTTCTCGGTAAGTACCAGCTCAAGGGGTTGTCGTACCGCAACGCGCTCAACGAGCTTGTCAAAGACGCGCTGAACCAGGAAGTGCGGCTCGAAGAGTTCCTTATCTGGTACGACGCATTTGACGCGTCGGAGCGCGAGAAAGAGGAGATCGAAGAGGCGAAAGCCAAAGCGCAGGCGGAGCTGCGAGCGCAAGAGCTGAAAGCCATCACTCGAGCAAAGGAGAAGCAGCTGAAGGCGAAGAGCAAGCTCAAGCTGAGCAAGCAGTCGCAAAGCCAGCAAAACGACGACGAAGCACGGCGGAAACGCATCGAGAGCTTGTTTAAAGCATTCGATGCGAACGGATCCGGTTTTCTCGATGAGAAGGAGCTCCAGCAGCTCACGAAAGCGCTCGGCCACGAAATGAACGCTGCGCAGGTGCACCAGATGATGCAGGTCATGGACACGAGCGGTGACCGGCAAGTGAGTCTCGACGAGTTCTTGACGTTCTGGAACGCGTTCCAGCGAGCAGAGTCGCTTGCGAAGAAGCCCACCAGCAGCTCTCAGCCTCCGCCTGTTCCGGGATACCAGCCTGCTCGCGCCAACAACGCTCGCAAAGCCAAAGGGCACCGACCGTCCGTCATGGAGGCAAGCGCGTCGCTCTCCGTTGGGCTCGAGATGGCAAAATCGCGCGTGCTGAAGTTCTCGCTCGACGATTTCAAAGAAGCGCTTGGCGACTGGAAGGACGAGCTCGCCGATAAGCGCAGTGACAAGAAGAAGCAGCAGCTCGCCGACGCCACCGCGCTCGAGCAGAGGCGCAAGTGGAGCAGCGCGTTCGTCCCCACGAAGAAACGCCGTTACGCGCACTTCGACGTCACGTGGATCGAGCCGGAGGTGGTCGAGTGCGTCGTCGACATGATCCACCAGATCACGACCCAGACACGACCGCTGACGCGTCCGGATGCCGCGCAGTCTGTCCAGAAGATCGCAAGAGGTTACGTGGCGAGAAGCTGGGTGCTCCAAATGGTCGAAGCGAGGTTCCACGCACACGTGGACTTGCGAACGCGCTTCTTGTACTTCGAAGACTGCGAGACTGGCAAAGCGCTGCTTGAGCGACCGCTGCATCGAGCGAGCAAGATGTCGACCGCCGCGCCTTTCGAGCTGGAAGACTGCGACTCGAAGCTTGAGCGCTACGAGTTCCAGAAAAAACAGCGTGAGATGCGCGCGAAGCAGCGCTTTTACGAGGCGAACAGACTCGTGGATGCGAATCCGTTCGCGTTGCTGACGAAGACGCCAAGCTCGGCGATCAGCGGCGAGATCCAGCAACACTCGCGCTCGCTCTTTCTCCCAGCCGTGTTCTACTCGTACGATGTCTCGCAGCTGGTGCACAAGCGGCTGCTTGGAGATATCTGGGTCCCTCTTCGCGGACAGAAAGAGTTCGTGCTGATCGAGCTGATCGCGACTCGCCATCGGCGCCAGTTGAAGCAGCGCAGCAGCGACGGCGCTTCCTACTTGCCGCTCCACTACGTCGTGCGGCATGCCGTGTTCCCGCTGCGAGTAGTCCGCGCGATTGCTGCTGGATACGAGGATGCGCTGCGAGGCTCGGACGCGTTTGGGATGACGCCGCTGCATCTCGCGTTTCGCGAGCGACGCTCGAGCATGGATCTGGTTCGTCTATTGATCGGCAAAGCGCAGTCAGCGCCAAGCATTTGGACAATGAAGACGCGATGCGGGGACACGCCACTGCATGTCGCCGTGCTGCATCGCGCACCGGTCGAGCTCATGCGCTGGGTCTTGAGCAGTAGTCTGATCTCGATCGATGCGGTCTGCTCGCTCAATGCACGCGGGGATTCACCATTTCACATCGCGATTCGGCAGTTTGAGAGCGCGACCTCGTCATCGTCGTACTCCAAGGCGATCGTCCACACCTTCTTTAAGCACTACGACGCCGCGAGGTTGTGCTCTCTTCGCACCAAGCACGGCGACTTGCCGCTGCACTTGGCGATGGACGCGTTCGAGGAAGCGAAGCAGCGTCGGCAGAACCAAACCGCGAGCGACAGCGGCAGCTGGGTCTGGCTCACGCGCTTCTTGGTGACGAAATATCCGCAGGCAGTGCTGACTTGCAAGGGCGACAACGGTCTGCTGCCGATCCACTTGGCGATCAAGTACGAGTTCCCAGCAGCGTTTGCGCGCGAGGTGTGGGAATGGACACTCGCATCCGTCGAAGAGAGCCGCCGTGATAGTGAACGCCAGTCGGTGCCATCGTCGAGTCAAGGCAAGGCGATGGTGACCGCTCTCGAGTGGACGATGATCGCGCAGACGCGCACTACGTTGCTGCACTACGCGATTCTTTATCAGCCGTATGCGTCTGAGCTTGTGCAATCGATTGTAGCGAGGATGCCCGAAGCCTGCAGCATGAAGTGCGCTCCGAATGACGACCTTCCACTGCACTTGGCAGCTGCCTCAAAGACTCCGTCGTCGTCGGCGAGTGCGGATGCTCCTAGTGCCCAGATACTCCGAGTCATGCGCTTGCTCTGCGAGCACTACCTCGCAGGCTGCCAGGTGTACAACCGGCAGGGCAAACTCCCGATCCACCTGGCGATCTCGAGCGGGCAGAGCGTCGACGCGCTCAAAATCTTGATCCAGTATTCCCCGTTTGTGCTCACAGCGAACAAGCAAGAGCGCAACGGGCTGCGAGCGCTCATCCTGGCGGCGAGTGCGATGAACCCAGACTACGCCATACTCTCGACGCTCTTGGAGCTCACGCCGAGTGCGAAGCTGACCTTGAGAGACGTGCGAAAGCGTCCTGTGACGCCATTGTACGCGATCTCGATGCGACCATGCCGCCTCGATGGCAGTAAGCAGGATCACGAAGACGCCGCAGCCCGCCGCAGCGCCGTTCTGACGAAGTTCAGCACCAACTTCGAGCAAATCGAGGACGAAGACGCATATTTCCTCGAAATGGCCAAGACGAAGATGCGCCGGAAGCACCACTGCCCGACCGCCGACTGGGATTACCGCCGGATTCTGCACTTGATGGACCTCAACCCACTGGACGAAGCCGTGATCCAGCGCGCGCTGCTCGCGATCAACAATAAGTTGCTGGCGTTATTCCAAGCGCAAAGCGACGGGAACCAAAACGACAGCAGCGACAGCCTTCCACACGACACACAGAAAGGGCTCGGCGATGCAGCAGTGGCGGCCATTGCGCTCGATCCGGAGCTCTTGATCATCCGCCGCATCCACCAGTTCATGTACGAGCTCCCGTTGAATACGCACGTGCAAGTCATGGGTCAGGGCATCCTGAAGAAACTGCTGCCGACTGCGTTCGCGAAAGCAGCGTACAAGTCCAAGATCGATCCGTACTTCAACCTGTGACACAGCGTTTTGCATTGCTCTGACGAATGGTTCTGGGACTTCAGGCAGCATCGGGGTCGTGTCACCGTCGATGCTCCGCACCTCAGCGTGATAGCTGCTGGTGCGTCCTCATCGCTTCGTCAAGATGGGACTGCACAGCTACCACCAGCTCGTTCTGAGGTCCGTACGCGCAGCTGAGACTGAGCAATGTACATCCATGCAGAGAATGATAAGATCAGCATCAAGTCATCCGACAAACAACTTCACCAAATCCTCCGTGGCACGTACATGGATAGCGCCTCCTGGAAATGCTTGATCGCCTGCTCGGTTGCTTCCACAGACCGGGTTCTGGTTTCGCTGATGGCGTCGTCACCGCTCAGCATTTTGCCGAGCTGGAAATGCAGGAGCCCTCGCGACGGAAGCTTCATCGTCGGCAGGATCCACTCCGTTGCACGCAGCTCCTGCGTAAACCACTCGAGCGGCTCGGCTGGTTTCTTGGCACGGGGGAACTCGGACGCAGGCGTCTCCAGCAGAAACGTGCCGACTTGGCGGCAGAAGTTCGCGATTCTCGTGCTGCGAGGATGAAGAGCGAGTTTCTCGACCAGTACAGTCCGCTGTCGCTGATAGAGTTCCCACTTGTCGATACCTGAGCGACAGAGCTGCTGCTGGCGCAACTCGCGCTCGATATCCTCGCACTCTTGCTGTAGTCGGTCTGCTTCCGGGATTGCTTGCACGCTCCCGCATCTCTGGCATTGCACTGAGGATGCTGCCGTCTCACCGCCACGTCTGGTCGCAATCCCGTCGCGGCAGGAAGAGTTCGAGCAGGAATACCCGTCCAGGTACCAGTCGTCAGTGCGTTCTCCAGAAAGACACGAAGTGCATCGATGGCACTGGCAGTCAAAGAAGTACGACTCCCGCAGCGCTCTTCGACGCTTGGACGTCGACTCGAGGAGCTCCACGTACGAGATCTGCAGAACAGAACGAGAGTGAGCGTTGGTGCGCAGATCATCCAATCGGCGACATCCTCCACGCAAACGTCGCTCGTGCTACGCACCATCAGCTCTTCGCCTGGCTGCACGTCGGCGATGGTTCGCACGACCATTTGCTGGCGTTTGAAGCTCACGACGCAGTTTGGCACGCACGAGTGGTTGAACAGCGCGCCGCGAGGGAACACACCGATGCCCAGCGACGCACCGACGTCACTCGAAATCGTGAACGCGTTGCAGTTGACGCGGCAGAAGAGCAACACGATGCTCTCTAGCAAGCACTCCGACAGCTCGTCGAAGCTCCTCTGCGGCGCGGCGTTGAATTTGGAGCGCGTGAGCAGGAGCAGCACGAGCTGCGCCATCTCTCGATACTCGAGCAGCTTCGACTGCGCATGGTCCTCTGATAGTCCACGCACACGCAGGCGTTAGCGCTCCATACCAACTGCTCCGCGTGCCACACCGCGTTCGACATGCCCGTACCATAATGATGGCGCAGCTGCAGCACGTCGCCGCCCAGCAGCTCGTCGCCGCCGTCACCTCTCCCATCAGCCTGCATGAAAAGCTTCGCCGCGAGCCGCGTCACGAGCAGCACCGTCTGCATCGCGTCGGCCTTGACGCTGCCGGGGATCTGCTTGAACGCGGCGCACTCGCTCACGTGCGCGCCGCGCTGCCAGTCGAGCTGCTGGCACGCGCGCGAGCAGTACTTGACGCGCGAGCAGCCGCCGCAGCGCCGCAGCGGCTCGGCGGCACGTGCCTGGAGACACCAGTTGCAGCACGAAACCGAGACCCACGCGAAGGCGTCCGTGAGCAGCACGCGCGTGCCGGGAGCGATGCGCCGCGCCGCGATCGCGCAGCGGCCCTTGTCGGCGCGCGCCTCCGCCTCGTACTCGCGCTGCTGCATCGCTGTCGCCGCCATGCATTTGTCGGCGAAATGCAGGTCGTGCCATGCAGAATGCAGGTCAGGATGAGCAGAATGCAGGCCGCCATTTCCAACAACCTTCGCGCGACCTTCGCGCGACATGTTTCGCCACACACTCTCCCCCTTTTCCGTCTTTTGTCCCATATTAATCGCCCACGACGCAGCAATAGAAGAAACTCACAGCGCTCTCGCATCGGAGCGGCAGCGAAGAAGCAGCTCGCGCGCGACGACGCAGGACTCGCGATGGACCGCGATGGCCGCGTGTTCATGATCGTGCGCGCCAGCTCGCCCCGCACGAACAACAGTGGTGCCATCAACGGCGGCAACGGCGGCGGCGGCGGCGTCTTGATGACTGGCGGCGGCGCTGGAGGAGGCGGTGTGAACGGCGGCGCAGACATGCTCGGACTCAACATGGCGGCGATGGAGGCAGACTGGCGCCAGCAGCAGTTCCAGCGCCAGCGCATGCAGCTGCTCAGCATGGCGATCTTCCTCTGCTTCATGGTGCTCTTCTTCGACAACCGCGCGGGGAACGACGTGCAGCGTCGCCAGCGCATGGAGAACGGCGGCGCGGCTCACGCAGGCGGCGCCGGCGCGAACGGCTACAACCGGTACGCGATGCCGCACGATATGTTCAACGACACGGAGCGCCTCGTCAAAGTGCACGAGCTCGAGGGCGTGCTGGAGACGCAGCCGGGGTACATGAAGGACAAGCCGCCGATGAACGTCTCGGGCATTTACTCCGGTGTGTTGCGTTTGCAGTCGCATTTGTGAGGAGCGTATGCTGTTGCGCGTGATACTCATGCCGTACAACGCGTCGCGTATCTTTTTGTTTTGTCATGCGTTCAGGCACGTGGGAGTCGCTGGCTCCGGAGGACTACGACGCGCAGAAGCCCGTGTACACCGACATCATGTGAGACCCTGCTCCTTTTTGTTTCAGTTAGGTTATACTTTGTTATCTGTGGAGCACGCGCGGTACTCGTGAACGCAAAGAGCCGTCTCGACTCCAGCCTGCATATGTGCACTGACCACGTGTGCGTGCGTGTGTGTGTTGAATGGATGCGCTGCTGCAGTCCGTACTTGAAGGTTGATCGCGAGATCCAGCTGCAGCAGTACACGCAGCCAGTGGAGGCGGGGCACACGTGGCTCTTCCTGAAGATGAAAGTGCCGGCGTCCAAGGAGCTCAAGAAAGACGTGGCGTACGTCACCGGGCAGCTCGTGATCTACGAGGAGCAGGCGTCGCTCGCAGCGACGATCTTGCCGGTGCAGGGCGTATTTCTGCGGAAACTGGGCAAACTCACCCTGTTCGGCAACAGCCCCGACGCGAGCGTGCAGTTGCTGTATCGGAAGAACAAAGGCAACAGCAGTGCAATGGTCGCGTCGCCGTCTGCGTCTCTCTCCGACTCGTCGCTCGATCTTGAGTTTCTCGACGAGCCGCCGACGCTGGTGTCGGGACAAGCGACGCTCGACCCGCGCCTGGACATCCTCAACTTTGGCGTCATCGACGGCGTGCCTGTGGTCGAGAACAAGGACGACTACGTCGCGGTGGACGTGTCGCCGCCGCGGTATGCGTACGCGTCGCGCTTCCGCAGCAGCGACTCGTTCAGCGACCAGTGCGTGAGCATCGTCGAGATGTCGCTCGTGAACGGCACGAGTGCGAGTGGCAATGACGATGCGAAGACCGAAGGAGAGGACGAGGACGAGGAGGAGTTTGGCGATGAGCAGCTCGCGAAGGCTCTCCGCAACATGCGCCTCACGGGCACGCTGGCGAGCGTGAACTGCGGTTTGTACCTCAAGATCGACACGACGTTCCAGGAAGAGAACCTCAACGTGTTCTTCTCCAAGGCGTCGCGCTACGCCGTGCTCATGACGCTGATCGCGATGGGCGAAATCTACTTTCTGCTGCGCCAGCTGCAGATCTCGAACACGCAGGCGACGGCGGCGAAGGTGTCGCTGCTCACGATCGGGCAGCAGGCGATCGTGGACTCGTACCTGTGTCTCGGTCACTTGACGGTCGGCATTGTCGCGCAGGTAAGACCCACGCAGCTGTTGCTGTTGATCGGCGATGCTTTTGCTGTGTGTGTTGTCTTGCTGATATGTGTGTATGTGTGCTGCTTTGCTTGCATATGTGCAGAACGTGTTCGCTGCGTTCGCGTCGGTGGCGTTTGTCAAGCTGATCATCTTTTCCGTGTTTGAGATGCGGTATCTGCTGATTATCTGGAAAGCGCGCCGCCCGCAGGGGTTCTCCGAGGGCTGGCTGACGCTGCGTCGCGAGCTCACGACGCTCTATTCGCGGTTCTACCTGTCGCTGCTCGCGGGACTCTGCATCTTCTACAACTTCTCGGTACGTCCGTGCTTCTTCCTTTTCTACTTTTCCGTCGCTCAGCGGCTGATTGAGCTTGCTTGTTTGTGTTTGTTTGCGCAGAACCACTTGCCCGTGCTGGTGTTCATCTGCTACTCGTTCTGGGTGCCGCAGATCGTGCACAATGTGCATCGGGAGGTTCGGAATCCGTTCGATCTCGGCTACTTGTACGGCATCAGCGCGCTCCGGCTGTTCCTGCCGCTCTACTTCTACGGCTGTCCGAGCAACTTCTTGACCGCGTTTCCGATGGTGCGTAGCTGCTGTCGATCTTGTTCTCGTCAAACTCGTGCTGCATCGTGACTGACGTTTTGCCTCAACGCTGCGTGTGTTGCTCCTTCAGTATGAGAGCAAGCCAAACCCGCAGCTGTGCTACGTGCTGGTGCTCTGGATGGCGTTCCAAGTCGGCGTGCTGACGCTCCAGCAGCGCTACGGTCCGCGGTTCTTCGTGCCAGCGCGCTTCTTGCCGGTCAAGTACAACTACGAGCGCCGCATCAACCTGCAGGAGATGACGCTGCTGCGCGCGTCGGACGAGGACAACTCGATCGACTGCGTGATCTGCATGGTCGAGCTCGACATTGACGCGCGCGACTACATGCTCGCGCCGTGCGAGCACATCTTCCACCGCGAGTGCCTCCAGGGCTGGATGCAGGTGAAAATGGAGTGCCCCACGTGTCGCTGCGTGCTGCCCGAGCCTTGAGCTCCCGCTTGCAGCAAACGCACGCACGCACGCACGCACACAAGTTGGCAGAGTGGGCGAAAGAGAGCTCCGACGCGCGACTGCCGTTTGCGACGCACCGCGCAGCGCTCAGTAGATGTTAGAGACTTGGGACGATCGTCCCCTCCCCAAAGTTATATGAAAGATCTGTATCCATCCTCTGCTCCCTCGTGCCTCCGCTGTGCTTGGACATCAGTCGCTCTGTCTCTTGCCGCGTTGACTCGGGCGAAAATGGACACTGCTCGTGATCCGCGAAATCCGAACAGATCACCATGCGGTGCTCTGACTCCTTTTCGAAGTGATACTCTCACGTGGGGGCTTCAGGATCGCAAGTGGACTGGCGGACGCAGGCTTACACGCGGAGATCTAAACAGACAGCCCGTGCGTAGAGAGCGAGCGTTAGACAGAGAGCGCTCGGAGGCTTCGTTGCCACAAGCTCGAGTGGGACGCCGAGCCTGACCGACTCCTCCATGGACAGTGAAGTATGACACTGCGGCAGTTCACCATTGCGCCATGTGCTCAGCTGGACAGAGAGCCATGGACAGAGAGCCATGGACAGCCATGGACCATGACTGCGCCTACTATCCGTTGCATGAGCCTTGAGCGTGAGCAGCAATAGCAGCAGCAGCACCGCACAACATGAAGCGCGACCACCGCGGCCGCGTGACGACCAGGACAGCAGCAACACATCGAGGCGCCAATGCACGCAGCAGTCTGGTGGACCACCCCGTGGAGCTCTGCAGATACCCGAACAAGCGTTGCTGGAGCGCGCGCGTGCTCAAGGACAACGGCGAGCTGCACAGCTTCTGCGAGTGGCATCGCAACTGCGCCAACCAGTATCAACGGCGGCTCGAGCAGCGCCGGCGCAACCAGAAGCTCAACGTCGCCACCAGCTCAGCAGCAGAGCCAGGATCAACCGCAGCAGCAGCAGCAGACGCCTCAGCGCAATTGGAGCTGCCGCCAAAGCCCAACATGTGCATCGCAGGCATCCAGAGCATAGCTGAAGCGACGTCGCGAGCAATAGCAGCAACAGCAGATACAGTAGCAGCAGCAGCTCCAACACAAGGAACTCCATCAGCAAAAGACAAGGACAGCGAGACCGCGGCGAGGACAGCAGCGACGATAGCAACAGCAGCAGCAGCCAAGCCAGTCACGAAGCCAGGGGCGAGACTGTCTTCCGCAGCAGCGAGAGGAGACGAGTACGAGCCGTTCCAGAGCCCCGTCCCGCTGCAGATTGAAGACTTGCAGTACCTCTCGCTGTGCTTCCCAGAGGCGGGAGCTGGAGGCGACTCGTGAAGTGGAGCGAAAGCGTCATTCTCCAGTCGAGTCGAAGCAGTGTCGGATGTTCTCGAGTGCAGGCACTCATAGGTCACGAGCGTGATTGGGACGGCGTTCAGCGAGAAGCTATGAAGCGAGGTGCGAATGATGGCGCCAAGTAAGACAAACAAGGTAGCGGGGCGACATGCGAACAAAGTGATTGACTGAACGAATGGAGTCTCAATTCTGTGTTGTCGGACTACGAGTGCGACCACGAAAGGCGTGCTGCGGAGACGAGAAGCGCGGAGATGCTCATCCACAACAGGCTTAGGCTGCGGTGGTCGGGAGGAGTCCGACGCTGCCCAGGAAGCCGCTCAGCACTTCGTGGATCTCGTCGTGGTGCGGCAGTTTCTGCAGCGAGCACACAAAAGC
>JAADWH010000874.1:0-12713 GCA_023335995.1 Globisporangium nagaii
CAAGCAGGGCAGCCAGAAGCAACTTACTTGTGTGGAGACGGCGCGGCGCAGGTGCTTCTTGAGGCTCTTGGCGATCCTTACCTGCCTCTCCAGCACGAGCTTCAACTGCTCGTTCTCGCGCTCTGCCTCGAGGCGCAGATCACCCTGGTTCTTCGCGATGTCCTGCCACACGCGTCTCACTACGACGTGTGCCTGAGAACTCCCAGTTGCAGCAGCGAGCGTGTCTGAGCTCTCACGACCCGCAGCGGCGCCTCCGCGGGCAACGCTCCGGAGCGTCTCCAGCCGCGCCTCGAGCTGCGCGACCTGCTTGCGCAGTGCGTCGAGCTTGTCCTTTTTGGTGTGTCGTCTGCTCGGTCCCTGTGGTGCGCACCGATTCACAAGCTGCTGCTGCTGCGTGGTTGCTCCTGTTGATGCGGATTGATCTGACTGCGCTGCTGCAGGCGAGCTCGTTTGGTCGCCCGATCCGTCACTCCACGGCTGCTCCTCTGGTGCCCTGAACGCGAGTATGCCGGAGAGGCTGAGCTCTTCGAGCGGCGTGAGCTGCTCGCCGCCGACCGCGTCCCGGTTGTCCACGACGTCACACGCTTGCTCGGCGATGGCATCGAGCGAGCGCTCGTCAAAGTCCTCGATGAACGCGAGGGCAGCGAGCAGCTCGTCGCCGTGCGCAGGGTCAGCAGGCAGCGAGTTCGTCATGTATACGACGTTTGGGGTAGGAAGTCAAGTGGGGATGCGTCTGCGCGATCCACGCGGCGCGCGTTTGGACGAAGAGCGCGCGAGCAGGAGCTCTCCACGAGTGAACACGCGACCAAGCTCGCCGTGTGTATCCAGTACCCACTGTCGAGCTCGGCAGAGAATTCACTCGCCAGCTGTTCGGCTCTCTGGGATGACTCGGATCGATTAGCGACCATCAGCTCAGCAACCAACCGCCAACCACGCGGGAAGCAGAAGATCCGCCACAGCGACAAGTCTCGCAGAGCAATCATTCTTGGCCTGCCATTGCACAGGACACAATCAGCCTGGGACGAATCCAATGATGTGAACGAGCATAGATAGATACTGAAAATGCAGCCTGAGCGCTCATGTAGATCCTTAAACGTACGCGAGAGCTGAAGCAGGTTGGACGGCTCCTCGCTACTTCCACTCAACTGACTGCGGCGGCGGCTACGATAGCCGCTCGCCTCCTTCTCCTCCATCTGTGCGACCCAAGGACAGCCGCGTGTCGCTCTCGCTGCCGATACCCTGGACGCACCGCTCGAGCTCCTTGATCGCCGCTTTCTTGGTCACGATCTTGTTGAGCGTCTTGGCGATCTTGAGCTGCTTCTCAAGCACGAGCTTCAGGCGCACGTTCTCGCGCTCGGACTTGAGTCGCTCCTGGCACTGCCGGTGTGCCATGCCGCGCCACATGCACGTCGACGGGGCTCGGAGCGCGTCGCCGCAAAATACAAGCTGCTCGCTGGAAGCTGGTAGTGGAGGTGATGGTGATGGTGGCGACGTGGTATCTCCACCGCTACTGCCATCGAGCCTTCGCAGCGGCGACCCTTGTCCATCGCTCGGTTGTCTCGAGTCCATGAGTCGCTGGAGCTTGACTTCCAGGTCAGAGACGCGCTTGCGCAAGTAGATGAGCTCGCCCTTGCGCTCGTTGCGCGCTTTGTTCGGGTCCCACGTCGCCGCTTTCTTCGAGGACGACGAACCGCCACCGTCTTTGCTGCTGCTGCTGCTGCTATACGAACTGGCGAGCGCTGTCTGCTTGGAGCTCGACTTGGATCGTCTCCGGCGCGGCGCCATGCCTCTGCTCGGCGGCGATAGCGTGCTCGCTTGGTCGCCAGCGCTCGCCCCGTCAGCATGCTCCTCGGTGGTTATGCGCTCGAGGAGCAGCTGGTCGATGCCGTAGTCTTCCTCGGCGCCTTCGCTCCACTCGGACGTCATGTACTCGTCCAGCACCATGAGCGCAGCCTCGAGTCCGTCGTTGTCCTCGTTGCCGCTGGGAAGCGGCATCATCTTCCGGAGCTGTGTTTGTGTGTGTGTGTGTATGTGTATCGAGTGGTGGTGGTGTCGGAGGAGAACGTGTCAACTCCGGCTCATATTGCGCAATGAGGTGGGTGGTGGTTTGTTATCAGGCAACAGCGGAGAGAAAAATGTCGACGACCCGGCGACTGTCTTCGGCCTGTTCTCTCTCGCGCGAGTGCTGTCGAGTGTTGGTGCGGCGTGTCCCACTGTCTAAAAGCTTCCGGGACAGATCGCGTGGTGGATAACGAAGCGCCAAGGAAGAATCCTGACAGCTCGAGTGTCCAGCGGAGCGTGCATAGGGAGGTGTTTGTGTGTGCTCTTGGCTCTTGACAGCTCCAGGTGGTTGGGTGGGATCCGATTCTCTCGGCTCGCCACGTCAGCGCGTGCTCCGGCGTGTGGGACTTGAACATCCACCTCTCTCTCGTGGTCGCCGCCGCCTCGGATGACGATACAGCTCGGTAAACCTTGCAGCTTGCTTCATCCAGCACCAGCAGCATGTCAGCTCACAGCAGAGCCTTTGATGGGGAATCAGACCACCACTCACGCACCCGTTCACATGCAGAGTGCTGGTGAAACGGGCCATCAGGGGTGGCCCACGACAGAATCGCACACACTCTGCTCGCTTGCTTTCAGTATGATCCAAAATGCTATCGAGAAACAAGAAAGAGCGGTGGTGGCCCACCGAGTGGCCCACTTGACTAAGCACGCGAGTGATGGTCGCACCAAATAGAAAGGCGACCAGACATCATAACACCGTGATTGCGGTCAGTCGCGAGCGGGTCAACACCGCCAGCACCGATCATACCCATCATGGCGCCGTCGCAGCCACGAGAACGCGCTCGCAGCCTTGAACTGCGGCGTCGACCAGAAGAACCACTCGACCGAACTTCAAAATGATCAGCGATCGCGTGTACCTGGGCCCATCCGAGCCCCAAGCAGCTTCTGTTCCGGAAGCCAGCGGAGTCGGAGTCAGGAGCACGACACCAAGCAGAGGCAGAGGCAGAGGGAGAGGCAGAGGCAGAGGCAGCCAGCGATCGCTTGCATTCACACAACACTCTTCAAAGAACAGTCACATCGTTGGGTTCATTCATCGACGCTGCCTTCAATGTGCAGCCGTAAAGCAGCCCCCTCGTTCCTACACGCTGACAGCGCCACTGCCAGCGCCACTGCCAGCGCCGCCCGAACCAGTAGCAGCGCTGCGCAAGCCGGCCATGGCGTGCTGCAGCAGCGCGTCCTCGATCATCTGATGGCTCGATCGGATGTTCATCGCGGTCGTCGCGAGCACAAAGTCCGTCATGGCGCCGACCTGCGGATGGTTGCCTTCCCCGTACTGCTCCGAGAAGAGCGGCGAGATGACGTAGCACGGCTGCAGCAGCGTGAACTCGCTGCCGACCCCGTCGCTCGCCAACGCTACCGCCGGCTTCTTGATCACCACGTAGCCTTTCTCGAGGAACCGCACGCCCGCCAGCGGCTCGTCGCAGAACTCGATCGGGTCGATGAGCGCGCGCCAGACGATCACGACACGCTCGCGCTCGTCGTAGCGGCGGATCACTTGCTTCACGCCAAAGTTCGCGTGTCTGCCTTTCGCGTGGAGCTCCAAGTGGAAGTTCTCCATGCGCACACGTTTAGAAGCATCCGAACACTGAGTCACAATGGCAGCAAGAGCAGATACAAAAGATGCCGATCAGTACCAGCCCTTACTTTGATGTACGCGCAGCTCGCGCGCAAGAATACCTTGGGCGTCTTGTTGTAGTAGAACCGCGACGGCAGCCGCTCCTTCGCGAACACGAAGTGGTTCCAGACCGTCTCGACCGTCGCGGCGAAGCCGAACGGCAACACTTTCGTCGCAAAGATCTCGAGAAACAGTGGGCTCGTCGTGTCGTCGCCTGCCGACCGCATCTGCGCGTTGATGTGCGAGGTCTCCGAGGTCGCGAGCCCGGTCGCGGCGTAGATCGCATCGATCTCGGCGTACGATTGCTCGACGCCGACGAGCAGCTCGTCGAAAATCGCAGCGTCGCCGTCGCTCCTGGTCGGCGGGTGCATGTGTCGGATCTGGTTGGCGGCAAAGCAGCGCTGGATTTCCTGCGACCACAGTTTGTAAATGGTCAGCACCTACAAAGATGACGCACAGTGTGTGCAGCCACACTCACATTCGTGGACGTGGCTCGGCCCAAGTGCTTCTCGAGACTCCTGGCGATCTTCAGCTGGCTCTCGAGCACGAGCTTGAGGCGGATGTTCTCGCGCTCGGCGGTCTCGCGCATCCCCCACTGGTTCTTGGCGATCTCCTCCCACACGCGCGTCTTGTACGCTGTCTGCGCAGACGCCCGGGCTATTGCAGGTACAGAGCTGGGAGTTGATGCCGAGCAAGGAAGGCGACGAGCAGCCACAGCAGAGTTGTTGTTCCTGGCGGCTTGGGGTTTGCTGGTGGAATCCTGGAGCGCACCCAGCTGCGACTCGAGATCCGCGACCATCTTGCGCAGGTACACGAGCTCTTCTCTCCGCTCGTTGCGCGCTTTGTTCGGGTCCCACGTCTTCTTTTGCTTGGCGTCCGTCTTCACGATCGCTCGTCTCTTTGCTGCCGCCTTCTTCGTCGCTTGTAGCGCTGGAGTCTGGGTTTGCGAGCCGAGAGACTCGTTCTGGTGGTCGACAGACATACTGGAGCTGGGGTCAGCCACGAGTCTTGACAGCTCCCCATTGTCCTGAGAACCCAACTCATCCAGTGACACGATCGAGGCGGGGTTGTGTTTGTGTTGCAGCGTCCGTGGCGGTGCCGAGGACACCACGATGTTCTGCCCTTGTTGTTGTTGCTGCTGCTGAGCCAAAGCCATCGCTGTAGTGAGTCCGTCGCTATCTGCGTACTCGTCAGTGTCGGCGTCCAGAGCGATCTCCGGCAATGCGACCATCGCTGGGAACTGGAAGTCGTCGACAAAGCTGATCGCAGCGAGCAGCTCGTCGCTGTAGTCTGCGTCGTCCAGCGAGTCAGTCATGACGAATGCGGTATTCAACTGCTGTTGCTGCTGCAGTACAGAGCGCCGCGCAAACGGCCGTGGACAGTTGGCTGAACAAGTAGGCGGTGCTGTGCGCTGCGCAGAGCGGGCGCTGGGATTGCGCAAGTCCGACACGCACTGCTGCGCTTGTCAGCGCTGTGTGCGTCTCTCTCGTTCTCGCGAGCTCTTTGTGCAAACACCACAAGAATGACTGTCGACTGAGCCGAGGACGAGGGAAGGTGAACTAAACAGGATTATTAAGCGCCTGTTGTGCGCCTCACAAATTGCATTTCCGACTCTTAGTAACGAGTGACAAGTTTTCTGTTTGCGCCACGAGAGCAGCAGACAGGATGGCACCGATCGAGAAGCAGCACCATGCCGAGCACTCGAGGAGCTACAGGAACGCCTCAGTTCTCCTTGACGCAGCGGATACAATCCAGACAAGCCATCGCCGTCACACACACACAATAGAATTCATTATCCCACAAGTCGTTCAAATGTAAATATCTCCCCCGCCCTCGCGTGGCGAACCTAGGTTCTCTCCACAGCCTCCACCTTGTCTGCCCTGCACGCGACTGCCACTCAACTTATCAATGCTCTCACACTCTTCACGTACTCGCAGCTTTTCACAGCCCGCTCGTCTTCATCGCCTGCTGCAGCAGCACGTCCTCAATCATCTGGTGACTCGCGGAAATACTTGACTCGGTCGAACTCAGCACGAAGTCGGTGATCGCGCCGACCTGCGGGTGGTCGTCCTGCGTCCACTCGCCCGTGAACACCGGTGTCGTGATGAAGCACGTGTGCAGCAGCGAAAAGTTGCCGGCCACGGACGTCGGCTTTTTGATGATAATGTAGCCCTTCTCGAGGAATCGCACGCCCGTCAGCGGCTCCTCGGACAACTCGATCGGGTCGATGAAAGCCCACCAGACCACGACAATGCGGTCGTCCTCGACGTAGCGCCTCAGAATGCGCTTCACTCGGAACACCGCGCTCGTGCGGTTCGCGTGGCGCACCATGTTGAAGTTCTCCACGAGCGTGTCCTCTGTCGGGTCCGAGCTCTGGCGCTTCTCCTTGTTGTAGTACCGGCGGTACGGACGCTTCTCCTTCGGGTTTGCGAAGTGGTTCCACACGGCGTCGCTTGTCACGTCCTTGTCGAACGGCAGGATCTTGCCGCGGAACACCTCCAAGTAGATGCCGTTCGATCCGTTGAGGCGCATCTTCGCGTCGTTGTGTATCTCCTGCTTCGCGAGTCCGTTCGCCTCAAACACCGCGTCGACCTCGGAGTACGCCTCTTCGACACCGGCGAGTAACTCTTCGAACGTCGCCGTATCGGAGCGGTCGGCAGTCGGGGGGTACACGTGCGTGAGCGCCTTGCCGTTGACGCACTCCTCGACTTTCTTGGACGGCGTCGTCGTCTTGTTCAGCATCTCCTCGAGACTCTTGGCGATCTTCAGCTGGTTGTCCAGCACGAGCTTCAGGCGGATGTTCTCGCGCTCGGACTTGACGCGCATCTCGCGCTGGCGGTCAGCGAGCGCCTTCCACACATTCGCCACCGCCGATCGCTGCTGCTTTGTCAGCGACGTGAGCTGCTGGCTCGATGACGACGGCACCGGGTGGATCTGCGACGACCCGGAGAGCCGCGGCTTTTTCGTCTTGATGTTGTCCAGCTGGTGCTGCAGATCACTCACCTGCTTGCGCAAGTACATGAGTTCGGCCTTGCGCTCGTTGCGCGCTTTGTTCGGGTCCCACGTGATCGGCTTCTTGCCGTTCTTCGTCGGCACCGGCGCGATCTTCTTCGTTGCGACTGGTCGCGTCACGGGTCGGAACTGAGGCAGCTGCACGCGCAGCGACGGCTTCGACGGCGACAGGTCGAGCGGCATGAACGGCGTCAGGCGGCCCTGGTCGATCAGGCTTGGGATCTCGATGATGTCGAGCTCGTCCAGCGACAGCAGCTCGTCACCATCCTCGTCGCTCGTCCTGTTGCCAGGCGAGCTGTTGCTGTGCGGCGAGAAGGAGCCATTTGGCGAATGGCGTGGTGGCGTCGATGCCGAAGCGACCAGCGGAAGCTCGTCGCTGAAGTCGGACGAGGAGGATTCGTACTCGTCCACGAATGAGAGTGCTGCCTGGAGGTCCTCGTGCGCGGCGTCTTCGATCAGGAACGTCATGGTCGTGGCGGCGGAGTCGACTTGGCTGCGCTCTTCCAATCGGGCACGGCGGACGAGCAGCTCGAGTGGGCGGCTGCTGAGACTCGTCGCTCGCGATTGGGAATGCTGCGTTGTGGCGCATGGCGCGTGAGCGAGCGAGAGAGAGAGAGATGCACATCTCCTGGAGACGCGTGAGCAGGAGGGGGATGGACGCGAACAACCGAAGAGCGCTTTTTCGCAATCGCAATCACTCTGCCTCTCGCTCTGTTAAATGCGTGGATCCAAGTACCTCTGCTACTAAGAGCGTATACAAAATCAATAGGTACGCAGTGATTTATATGTCCGCACTCATCCAAACAACGAGAATGGATGAGATGAGACCACCACTCTCTGCACATCACTCTTGCAGATCGAAGCGGTACACGACAGGTACGATGTACCCACTGCAACCCGCAAATGGTACACTCGACACGACAATCTTCGCCTGCTCACTCGAGCCTCGAAGCGACCGTGGACAACACAAGCAGCACTCGAAGCTCAGCGCGAAGCGATAGTAGCCTTTTGTCATGGCTTGCTTGATCACGAGGGCTGGGTCTGCCATTGGCCGATATCAGCAGAGGTAGCTCGCGATGCAATAGTACCTGAGAGCCTCGGCGCGGAAGAGCGCTTCCACTGCACAGTTCTCGCTGTGGTTCTCGTGGAGGAAGCGCACCACCTCGAGATGGCCACGCGTGAGAACCATGGTTTGCGCGTACCGCGAGTACCCTTCGCGGCGGTTCTCGTGCAGGAACTTGACGCCATCGAGATGGTCGAACTCGGCTCCTCGGTTCATCGTGTAGGCGATGCAGCCCTCCGTTCCGTGCGAGTGCAGGAGCTACGAGATCGAGGTGGTCGGACTCCGCCGCCGCGTTCATCGCTGACGCTGGGACGACGTAGCCGTGCTCCAGCAGCCACTGCACGACGGGGATGAGCTTGCCGAGCGCGTCAAAGTGGTTCTTGGCCACCTCTCCCTGCTCCGCGTCCGGGAAGTTCTCGTAGATCCAGTCCAGGAACGCGAGATCTTGAGTCGTCGTGGCTGCAAACCCCACCACACAGGCGAGCAGCTATGCATTCGTGCTCGACCTGGTGCTGGATCGCGTCGTCGACAGCTCGTACAGCGCCTTGAGCACGCGCTTGTTTTTGAGCCCGACCGCCAGTTGCCACATAGAGGACTCGACATGGTGGGGATCCTGCTCACGCTCCCATCGAGTGCGGTACCATCACTATCATTGCTGTCGCTTTCAGATGTGCGCTTCTTGTCTCTGCTTGTCTGTTCCTCACGTCGATGATCATGTTGCTATCGCCGTACACCTCTAGGTGCGTCGGTGTCAGCCGTAGGTGACTCTGGGCGTACGCCAGTCCAACTCGCACTCACACACGTTGTTACTGACGTTGTCTCCTTGGTACTTGAGCCCGTAGACCTGCAGCTCCCACTCGCTCTCGTCTTCGGCAGTCGTGACCAGTGCCCAGCCGCTGCATCCGTGAGTCGCGTGTCTTGGTGCACTGTACCGAGACGTGGGCTTGGAGCAGCCCTGCTTTGTACCCACCATCACCCATCGCCCTGCTCACAACAAGCTTAGCCCACGGCAGCGCTCGTGCAGCTTGCTCGCGTTGAACTCGTCGATTGGCTCGGCTGTGCTGTTCTGTCGGAGCATGCGCTCCAGCGGCTTTAGTGATCACGCAGGACACTTCCTGGTGCTCCTGCGGGTGTCCGGATTGCTCCAGTCGCCGAAGCCGACGAGCGTGCGCCGTCCTGCTTGAGCCGTCCGGCTCAAACGCAATTCGCGCTGCTTCGTCGACCAGATGACAGAGTGGATCTGAGCATATGCAGCACTCACTCACTTCAAGTTCGCTGCGCGCGCTGCGTTGTTGTTCAGGCAGCCGAAGCTGCGTGACGCGTGCGAATGAGTCGCAGGCATTGGTTGTATTGTCTTGTCGTGAGTGCTGGTCACCACTTCGAGGTCTTGCGGAGGAGCGTTTGCGAAGGGAGCCTCTTGTCCCATGATCGCAAAGCGACCTCCGCTGCGCTTCCTGTCGAGAGGGGCTCTTTTCAGCCTGGCAGCCGTTCTCACTTGCGCTTGCTCTCCTCCATACACACGTCTCTTCGGCTTCGTAGTATCCATCCCAGCATCTGCGCAGCGATGGCGCTCCTGGTCGAGAATGACGCATATGAAGACGGTCTCCAGAGCGTGCTCGCGTTCGTGGACGACTTCGAGTTCTCGTCATCCGACTTCAGCGACGGCTTCTCCTCCCTTGACGAGCTGGAAAGCGTAGAAGAGATCGCGAATCGGAGCGAAGAAGAACAGCAGCATACGCCGACAGCGCCGCTCGAGTTGTCGCACTCACGCAAGCAAACCTTACCATCGAAGAGCGACAGGAAGCCGATCACGTGGGACCCGAACAAAGCGCGCAACAAGCGCAAGGCGGAGATCCTGTACTTGCACAAGCAGGTGGTGGATCTGCAGCATCAGCTCAACGACGTCAAGACCAAGAAGCCGCGACTAGCATCGTTGACGAACCGAGCGATCGATTGTCCGGCTGCTGCTGGTATGTCGACACAGCAGCCGTCTGACGCGGTGAACAAGTGGAAAGCGCTCGCAGATCGGCAAAGCAAAGAGCGAGCCGAGTCGGAGCGCGAGAACATCCGCCTGAAGCTCGTGCTCGACAGCCAGCTCAAGATCGCCAGGAGTCTCGAGGAGACGCTAAAGAAGGTGAGGAAGCAGACCAATAAAGCCCAGGAGAGCATCTGGTTCACGCACGAGAGTGCCACTTCGACTTTCAAGAACGCGAACGCTGAGATGAATGCGGTGCTACAAGCGAATGGACTCGTGGAAGCGGAGGTTGTTGCCATCGCGCGACTGCCAAGTGCACTGCCAGTGATCAATAGCAGCATTCACACGAGCAGTCTTGCTGCCTGCAAATATCAATATTATCACAGAACGTTCCCTCACGTCAGCAGCGTCTTGTCCTTGACTCTCTTTGCAGCTACAAGGTGCACACGCGTGGATTCTGCGCCGAGCTTTCGCTTCCTTTGTCTCACGATGCTTCGAGCTGCGCATGGAACGCCGCGGAGGGTGGGGAATGTCTACCGACACCCTCGTCCGAGCCAAACTCCGCCATCAACACGTCCTGCACTAGCCGCTGGTGCGCCTGGATCCTGTCGCCCGCAGACTTGATCACAACCTCCTGGAGCTCGCGGATCTCGCGCGATGGCTGCTCGTGTCCACTTGCGCTCTGGTCAGCATGCACGCGGTAGAACGACTGGAGACGCGTCATCGGCGAGCCTGTGGGATTCGCCAGCTTGCTTGCGACCATCCAGTAGTCCTCGCGCAGCTTTATCTCACTCTCAGCGCAGTGACTTCGAGTTGTGAGCACGTACACAACTCGATTCATGTCGACGAACTTGCGAGCGACGCAGATGCCATTCAGGGTCAGCTCCCCAAACTCGCCGCTGAGCTTCAGAGTCAAATACTTCTCCACGCAGTCGCTCGATCGCTGGCTGGCCGTCTATGCACACACGGCAAGCAACAGCAGTTAGCAACGAATGATCAACCGATCTCACTTCGTTAACGGAGTAGCCCTCACCTTCGCCTTGTCTGAAAAGTGCTGGCACTCGGGGGTGACAGTGTTCGCCACCACGCGACTCCACAGCAGCTTCTCGAACGACTCGAGCTCGCACATCACTGGCGTAGTAGTCGCCATCTCCATCACGAGTCCGAGCGCGGGGTCGCGGTGCTGCTGACTGCAGCTGCTGCTGCTCAGCAACGACAGATTACCGCTGCCTCCGACTTTGTCCATGACAAGCCCCGTGTTGTAATACAGCGCCTCCAAGTAGTGGTACAGCTGCGTGAAGCGTTGGTGGTCGTGGCTGTGATCAGCCGGAGCAGCTCGGTACTTCTGAATCAGCTGCTGCTCCTCGTTCGACAGCAGCTCGAGATCCTGAGCACCAAACAACACATCGTCCACACCATCACATCTACACTCTGCATACGCGATACACATGAGAGAAAAAACGAGCTCTCACGTCTGTCGTCGCCTCGTCACAGAGTTGGCAGTTGAGCGCGCTGCTGAGTCGGAGCTGTCGCGCCAGAGCGGCTTTCAGCTCTCTGTTCATCCGCTCCGCCTGCTCGCGCAGCTCAAATTCCGCGAGAGCTTTCTCGATCCACTGCGGAGACGCAGGCGCTTGGCTGTCCTCAGACCCATGCGCATCGCTCTGACTGGCGATCAACCATCGCTGGCGATACGGCAGCGCGCGGTTCGTGGCGCTGTGGCGTCGGCGCAGCAGCAGGGAGAGCCGCTCTTTCAGCCGCAGCGCCTGGTCCTGCAGCTCCGCGATCTCTTTCCGCGGATCGCGTCGCACGTACGCGTTCTTCTTCTTTTCACTACTCGGCTTGGACTTTGGACTCACTGCACCTTCGCCCGCGCGCGCTGTGTCATGTGGGACTCCACCGTTGTCCGCCTCATCCAGCGGCAGCAGCGAGAGCAGCGAGGCGTTTAAGCCACCGTCCAACTCGCCGCAGAGATCGAGCACCGACACGTCAAAGAACGCGAGCACGTCCTCCAGCGTGCGCTGCGCCTCGTCCACCACCATCGCATCAGCAGCTGCAGCTTCTTGTTCGCTTGCCATCAGATTGCACGAGGAAGGCTGGCGCTCGAGTCCCTCGCACTCGAGTCACTCGCTCTCGCTCGTGCGGTTCTCTGGGAATGATGAACTGAGCTTGTCGTCCTCATTTTGTAACCATCACTCTCTGGAGTGCGAGTGATTGCGCATCATTTGGTATTGTTGACATGGAACCCGAGTCCGCCGTCGGACAGCTTGGTGAGACCAAACGAGTCGCTGCATTGCTGCTGTTGTCGCATTGATGCTGGGTTGACTTTCGACCGCCGAGCCGCTGGCAGCGTCCAGCTTCCATCGTTGCTTCTGTCCTGTCCGCGCTCTGTCTGCCACCGCGCTCTCTGTGCTGTCCGGGTCGCTCAGCACACCGCTTCGCTGTCATTCGGAGCCGCTGCCGTCTCCACTATCACTGCTCATGCAGCGCCTCCAGCAGCGCGAGCCGCGTGTGCATTCAGCACCGGGTACGAGGCAAAGCAGCGGACTGTCGAGTGGCTCCAAGTGTGCGCACGAGTTGCTCTCATTGCCAACGTCGGAATCAACACACATTCTAGTTCGGGAATGACTGTGAGTATGACGCGCCTGATTTCGAGAGTAATCGGACAGGATCCACCTGCAGCAGTTCGTCGCTCGCCCAATGCACACCACAGAGCTCACACACGCGCACGAGCTCAGTCGCCAGGCAGATAACCTTGCTTGCATCACCCTCTGCGCGCAGACACATGAGTCACTCGCTGTTGGAGGACGCGGACGTCGAGCCCGACGCCGCGCTCGCGCTCTTCGACGACTGCGACGCGTTTGGACTCGACTTCGGCTCCTTTGGCGACCTCTTCGCTGACGCAGAGGATGGTGCATGGAGCTCTCACGATCTCGAATGCTCCTCATCAAGCGTCACATCCAGTTGCTCTGATGCGACTGCTGATG
>JAADWH010000875.1:0-12703 GCA_023335995.1 Globisporangium nagaii
CCCCCCCCCCCCCCTCACATCGGAGTGTGTGTGAGGCATTGCTAGGAGAGATTACGAAACTGCATTTTGGTCATTCTCGATGAATACGAAAAATTACAATGCATAAAGATATTGTTTGTGCTGTGTCTTTTGCCTTGGTGGTGCCCTTACTTGCTCCTTCCACTCCGCTCACTCCTCCCGGTGATGCTTACAACTGGATCGACGTGAACTCGTTCGTGCTCTTGCGGCGGCGCATGGAGCGCGCAGCCGCCGAGTTCGCGGTCTCCGCCAGCGGTCTTCGTCCCGGAACGCCTCCCGACGCATCACCTTTCTCGCCTGGGGTAGCCACCGCAGCCCCCACTGCGCCAGGAACGTCAGTCGCCAGCACCATCGTGCTCACCGCCGAGATCTTGGCGCTTTGAATAACCGACTTGGACGGCGAGCCAGAGCCGTCGTCTGCGTGCTGAGCGCTGCTCTGTCCCCCCAGGATGGCAACCTTCGGGTGAATCACGTTGAGGAATCCGCGGCGCGTGCGGATGAGCCCGTCCTTGACGATCAGTCCGAACGCAAAGTACACTGGCGGGTGAATGCAGAGCTGGCTCGCGACCGCTTGCTCGAGCTCAAAGCAGTTGCGCACGAGACTGCTCGCTCGGATCGGCAGCTGGAGCTGCTCTTCCAGTGGTAAGCGGTTGTAGACTGCGCCGTCCGCCAGGTCGATCGGTGTCTGTGCCTCGGAAGCACCTGGGCTCATATCCAGGTCGTCCGTGCTCTCGATCACTTGAACCTCGGCCGCGTTTCGGTATTCACTCGCTGCTACGAATCGCCCGCGCTGGTGGTGTCCCAGGTACACGCTCTTGACGCCCAAGTACACTGCGATGACGACGAAGCTCTCAACGACGATGACCACGAGCGGGTCGAAGATCGCGTGCAGCGAGCTCGCTGGCGTACCCACGTTGTACTCCAGCGCACCGTTGTACGAGTTGAAGAACCCTGTGTGGGCAGTGAACGCGTGAGCGTCCCAGCTGCGCTGCAGCTCCAGCTTGTGCTTCTTGCTCGCGATGTCGAACACGATCGCGCGCTCGAAGAAGCACACGCTCGCGACGATCACCATGATCTCCGTGATGGACACGAACGTGGAGCGCACAAATTTGTACGCGCGCGCTTCGCCCATCGCCACAACAGCGTCCCAGCCCAGGTTCAGCAGCGCTGTGACGAGCATCCACGCGCGCATGCTGGTAAAGTAAGCGTGGTCGCGGCCGCCCGAGTCTACGTCCCAGCCGGAGATTGCGGCGTTCGGCAACATCGTGATCCAGGAGAGCACACCCGAGACGATCGTGAGCGCCACGACGGGCTTGCTGCGATACAGTGAGCGGTAGAGCACGGTCCAGCTGAAGTCTATGTTGAGTCCGTCCGAGTCTCCGCGCCACGTGCCAAGCATCGGCACACCCAGGACGCTCGCCACTTCCATCAGACTGCGCGCCTGGGCGGCGAAGAGCACCACGTCGACGAGCACCATGATGATGTACAAGTGGCCGAAGCTCGAGAAGTTCACGCTCGAGTGGTGCTTGATCTTCACGGGCGACTCGGCCGAGAACGCCTGGAGCACAAACACGGAACGGCTGTTCTGGCGAATGACGAAGTCGAAGCCCATGATGCTCACGCTGTCGACCGCGAGCCACGAGAGCCCGTCGTGGACTTGGCCGAACGCCGATGCGTGGTGGCCGACGATCGCGCTCTCGTAGAAGTTCGGACTCGCGCACGTGAAGAGTGAGGAGGCGTACTGGCCGGGGCCGCCGTATTGGAACCCCTCTGTGCACACGACTTGCTCGAGCGGGTACGCGCGACTGAGCATGTCGAGCATGCGCAGCAGCTCGAACTCGGCGTCCGAGTTGATCGCCGCCATCTGGTCGGCGCGCACATCGACGTCCTGCAGGTGGTAGCGTCTTGGGAAGTTGGCGACGAGGTTCTCTTGGCAGAGCGGCGGACGTCGGTGCAGCGAGAGCATCTTGCAGCTCGCCCAGGCGATCGAGTCGACGCGCACGCTGGCGGAGAAGATCACGTCGGACGCGACGTAGAAGCTGCCGAAAGTGCCGAGGCGGCAGTTCTTCCCCACGAACGTGTCAAAGACTCGCTCGCCCGCGTGGAGCTGCTCGCACTTCTCGTAGAACGAGAGCCACGGCGAGACGTGAGCTGTGACTTCGACGGGGAACTCTTCGCCTGGGACGAACGACGACGTGTTGAGGGCTGGCACAAGAGGCGCGACGCTGATCGCGCTCGAGCTCAGTGCCTCGAACGCGAACGTGTCCGGCGGGCCGAGCCACACGAGCTTGAAGCACAGGTCGCGCACATCGAGGATGTAGAAGAGCACGAGCGCCGCGAGGTGCGCGCACTGCACGAGCTGCGACGACCACGACGGCCGCTTCATCCTGAGTTGCTGCCTGGATCACTCGGTCGTGAGTCTGCAGCCAAATGGGAGCGCTTGGACGGCAGCGGAGCAAAGTGGCAGCGACGCGTCGCTCGAAAAGGCGCGCAGCATTCCTTCTACCGAGCAAACGATACAAAATGAGTGACGCTCGAAACGATCCAACATAACCTCAGGGTCCGTTTCCGGGCTCCATGAATAGCCAGCACTCGCCAGCACTCGCCGAATGCTCACGCATGCAAGCCTCCGAGTGTCGAGTCTGACGCCTGCTGCACGGAGTCTGGCCTCCCGCCCGCCTCGACTCCGCGAGATGACATTTGCTTTCGAGATGGAGGACGAAGGACGTCGAAGTGGGGAGCTCGGCGATGACGCCGCTGACTGGCTCGGATTTCAGAATGCAGTCTGCGGCGCAAGGGAGACTGCCATTGGCGTCGGAAGCCAGGACGACTGGTTGCGCAGTGCGCATGTGCCTGCGAACTGGATGATGCTGCTGATGCTATGAGAGAGAGAGAGAGAGAGAGAGAGAGAGAGAGAGAGAGAGGACAGGCTCGCGCGTTGTGCGCGTTGGCGCTGGACCGAAGGATGGAGCCCCTCGCATCGACAGGACATCTCGATCTCGTTGAAGCTGAAGCATGTCTGTTTTCCATGTTTCGAATTTACCCAGCAGAGTGACACATACAAACGTAAGGCATCGTCTGTCTCGATGTCACTACTGCGAGGATTGCAGCGCTGTGCATAGTCCGTCACCTCTGGGACTCGTTGTTGAAGCGAGCGAGGCACGACACCGGATCCCCCTCGCGCCAGTCAAATCCCTCCAGTCTCCCAGTCCCCCCTGAGCACCACGTCCTACGCTGCTGATGAGCTCATGCGATGCAGTCGACTGATTGCTGTCGCAGAGCTCCGGTCACGGGTTTCCACGACAGACAGTCACACGATTACCATCGACGGTCTCAGCAAGCAAGTCCGACCTCACTCGCGAATCTGCTCTCCAAGCCACAGAGCGCAAAAGCCCCTCAAAGCCATAATCGATACGGCCCAGAGCCTCCTTACGAAATGTCAATGGTGGACTTGGCTGAGAGTCGCTTCCCCCAGATCTCGCTCACGACCGAGGAGCAGCGCGCGTACGACGAGCTCGCGTTCGCGTTGCTGGAGCGCACGCTCGCGCAGCTCAACGCGTTTCCGGGCAAAGTGGACAAAGCCAAGTGGGCGCTCGTGCGCAAGCACAAGCAGATGGGCGTGTTCAAAAACATCGAGGGCAACCAGCCGTCGGGCACGACGCTGCTGCTCGGCGCGGGACGCATCGCTGGCTCGGTCGACGACGTCATGGACGGGCTCTACTGCGACGAGACCGACGAGCTGCGCACAGTCAAGACGCTACTGCGGTACAAGTTCATCGACGGCGCGGTGCTCCACGTGAGCGAGCGCCGCAGCGAGCAGGAGCCGTACCGGTTCGCAGGCATCAAGTGGACGGCAGCGAAGGCGCCGCTGGGCAACCTGATCAAAGATCGGGACTTGCTCATGTACGAGGTGAATGCATATCCAACCCTGCATCCATTGCTTGCCTCCTGTGATCGGTCGTAGATGCTGATCATTGCGCGTGCCTTCTTTGATTCGCTGTGGATAGCGCATGGGCGAGACGCAGGACGCCAGAGGCATCTCCGTGGCGTACCACGTCTACCAGTCCGTCGATCGCCCCGAGTGGCCCGCGAACACGATCAAGCACATCAGGCGCGCGAGCACGTCGACGTGCTACTTGTACCGCGCGCACTCGCCGGGCGTCGTTGAGTGCTTCTTCTCGGGCGAGTTCGCCGCGAGCGGTAGTGTGGCGCAGTACGTCTCGGACTTTGCGATCGCCGGCAAGTGGCTCGCCGTGCGCAACAGCGTGCGCTGCGCCGAAGCGAAGAAGCTCTCGCAGCTCATCAAGTCTGCGCACACCCACCAGATCTCCTCCAGGTGACTTTCTAGCTGGCGTGGACGCTACGTACAAAGATGGACGCTCGCTGACTTGTGTGTGCATGCGTTTGCTTGTTTGGCTGTCGTTTGCAGTGACCACTGCGATCTGTGCAAAGCCGACCCGTCGCTCTTTGGCAGCGACCACGCTCGATGCGCTGGGTGTCTCCAGGTACACTGCTGTCCATGCATTGAGAAGCCGTGTGGTCGTTGCTCATAGCTCGCTAACAGCCCCACCATGTCGGCATCCACTGCTGCTGCAGAACGTATGCAAGTCCTGTTCGCAAGAGCGTGCGATTTTCCAGATGAGCCGGCGCACGGGCAAGCCGCAGACCGAGCTCTTCTGCCTGTTGTGCATCCGCTCGGTGGCGTTTGCAGGTCGGAGATCCAAGCGTCCTCCGCTACGGGACAATGCGTCCATCGCGAGCAGCAGCCAGGTGTCCTCCTCCTCCTCCTTCGAGGCGACGAATCGAGGCGACCTGGTATCCACGGAGCTGCTCTCGACCACGAGCACCAGCAGCAACAGAAGCAGCACGGAGTATTTTGAGCTGCTGCTGGATCTCGACAGGCACTCGGAGGACGACGACAGCGACTGCTTCCTCTCGGAAGACGAGGTGTAGATCCGAACGTGCGGGCTGGGAGCGAGTGTGTTGCGTGGAGGATGGAGGTAGAGCAGTGCAGTCTGCAGACTGTGACGGCAGCGCGACGGCGAACGGATCCACGAGTGTTGTGGTGAGCTCGTCGATTGGAGATTTTGTTTCGTCAGTGCGTTGTGGCGAGTAAGCATGTCAATCGCAGGTTGCTTCTGTGCTACAGAGGGATGCGTCAATGTGTCATGCGAGGTAAAGTGTGCGAGAACCGGGGTAATGGTCGATAAAACGCTAGCTGAAAAGGTTTGAGAGCTCGCAGCCAAAAGTTGCTCTGTTTGGATGATGTTCTGAAGTGCATCTCTTCGATTTTAGGTGTCATCCGGATCAAGACTGCTGCCACACGTCATCAGGCTCGAAACGGTCTGTACTGTGCACAAATGGTTTGTTTGGCAGGATATTCGCGCATCCAAGAAGGAGAATGCTGTTGCTCAAATGTAGCAGCAGTCACTCACCAATAAACACATAAATCAGTTCTCATTTCGCCCGTTTATGCGCAGATGATGGAGAATGAACCAAACGGCGAATTTCGAACGAATGGTCATTCCGATACTGCGCCATCGACCGACAAGAAGAAGAAGACGAGCCGCAGCACCGACGTATCAGCGGCGCATTGACAGCCGACGGCCGCGCTCTCCCCCACCGGCCATGAACTTGTCGCCCGCGTCGTCCGCGGCGTCGTCCGTGTCGTCGTCCACGTCGGTGGAGGCCGTGGCGGCCGCGTACTCGCACGCGCAGCGGTCGTACAGCCACTACACGCAGTCGCTGCCGTCCGGCGTCGCCGCCATCCCGCAGATCACGCTCAGCAGCGAGGAGCAGGCGCACTACGACCGCGTCGTCGGCCGCGTGCTCTACCGTGCCGTGCAGGAGTACGCGGGCTTCACTGGCCGCATCGACCGCAGCCTGTGGGCTCCCGTGCGCCGCAACAGGGACATGGCGATCTTCCGCAGTCTCCAGCGCGCCGAGAACCCGCGCGTGACGCTCATGCTCGGGCTCGGAAAGATCAACGGCTCGCTCGAAGACGTCATGGACGGGCTCTACAGCGACCACTCGGCCGAGCTGCGCAGCGTCATGACATTCCTCAAGTCCAAGTTCATCGCCGGGTCCATCATGCACGTGAGCGAGAGGCGCACGCCGGACGACCCGTTCAACTTTGCCGGCATCAAGTGGTTCGCGGCCAAGACGCCCGGCGGCGCAGTCTCATACGATCGGGATCTGCTGACGTACGAGCGACAGGGCATGACGTTCGACGCCGAGGGCAATGAGGTGGCGTACCACCTGCTGCAGTCCGTGGACCGCCCCGAGTGGCCCGCGAACACGTTCAAGAATCTAATCCGCGCGCACTGCTCGACGTGCTATCTGTACAAGCGCAAGGGCAGCAAGGTCGAGTGCTTCTTCTGGGGCGAGTTCTACGCGAGCGGCAGCTTCCCACAGCGGCTCTCGGACTACGGCATCGCCGGCAAGTGGCTCTCGGTCGTCAACACGGTCAAGTGCGCGCGCGCGAGGAAGCTGTCGCAGCTGCGGCAGGGGGCCATGAGCTCTCGCACGAGCACGAGCTCCATGACGATAGCCGACATGTGCGTTACGTATATGCGATGCATGCACGATGTGGGGCATGTGTGAGCCTCGGTTGGGTTGACTGACTGTGTTTCCCTTACGTTGCAGCAACAATTGCCACCTGTGCGACGACCGACGGAGCTTGTTCAGCATCCAGCAGCTTTGCGGCGGATGCCAGCAGGTACGAGCTCGCCTCTCATGTATTGCTGGATAGCTACTGTTTATGCGTCCTCGAAACTCGCACAAACTTGTGATTTATATATATATGTGTGTTTCTCGGCGACAGAACGTGTGCAGGTCGTGCTCGGAAGAGCAGAAGATCTTCGAGCTCGACCGCAAGTCCGGGCGGCCGCTCACCGACCGCTTCTGCAAGCAGTGCCTCGAGAAGGTCGCCAAGCAGCGCGGCTCCAAGATTCGCTGGGACGGCGTGGACGCGGAGCTGCCGCCCGCCTACTTTGACTACGTCTTCCAGCTCTCCAAGCAACCTCGGAGCAAGGCAGGGCAGCAGTTGGACGCAGAGGAGCGCTCGAAGGTCGAGACCATGCTCTCGGACGAGAGCAGCGTGGTGGACGTCGCGTACATCGACATCTCGCTCAAGAAGATCGGACTCTTTGCCGACGCTGCTGGTGACGCGCAGGATCTGGACGACGACAGCGTTCAGCGGCGGAAGCGCTCGCACGCAGAGCGTCTGAGCAACAGCTCGTATACGAGGGAGCAGTTGCTGTCGGACCTGGACTCGGACTGAGAGCTGCGACGCTGTCCGCCTCGGGCGGCATGCCAGCATGCCAGCCTCGCGCAAGACTATTTTATAAGAACCCCTGCTATAGAAACTGCGACCTCCGCCGCGCTCGCGCTCGATGTTCGTGTTGGAGGCAGATCGGTCCAGTCTCTGATGCGAAATGAGAGGTGAGAGATCTGACATGTCCTTTCTATGGAATGCTGAACCCTGTGAAAGTATCACCTTTCGTGGCGAGCAATCGCGTGTGGACTCGCTCCACTCTCTCTGCGCGCGTGTGTGCGGTTGACGCTCGTCACAACCGCTCCAACCAGCCACGCCACGCACGCAGCCGACTCGCAAGCGCCAGCATGAAGAAGAGCAGCCCTCGGTCGCTCTCGTCCGCGTCGTCGTCGTCGTCGTCGAGCCACTCGTCGTCCACGTCGTTTGCCGCCGCCGCCGACGCGTACGCGAGCGCGCAGAGCCAGCGCAGCCGCTCGCTGCCGTCGGTCTCCGCTATCCGGCAGTTCCCCAAGATCGAGCTCAGCACGGAAGACCAAGCGCACTACGACCGCGTGGTCGGCAGGCTGCTGTATCGCACCGTCCAGGAGTACGCGCTCTACAATGGCGAAGTGAACCGCGAGATCTGGTCCCCCGTGCGCAGCAACAGCAGCGTCGCAGTGTACCGCAAGACCAAGGGCACGAGCGACCCGCGCGTGACGCTCATGATCGGCGTGGGCAAGATTGACGGCTCGCTGGAAGACGTGATGGACGGCATGTACGCCGAGACCACGAGCGAGTACATGTGCATGAAGGCGTTCCTCAAGTCCAAGGCGACGGCGGGTCGCGTGCTCCTCGTGAGCGAGAAACGAACCCCAGACGACCCGTTCACGTTCTCCGGCATCAAGTGGTTCGCGGCCAAGACACCCGGCGGACCAGTGTCTTCAGACCGCGACACACTGACGTACGAACGGCAGGGAATGACGCTGGACGCGCAGGGCAATGAGATCGCGTACCACCTGCTGCAGTCGATCGATCGCCCCGAGTGGCCCGCGAACGCGTTCAAGAACCTCATCCGCGCGCATTGCTCAGTCTGCTATATCTACAAGCGCACGGGGAATCGCGTCGAAACGTTCTTCCTCGGCGAGTTCTACGCGAGCGGCAGCTTCCCACAGCGCATCTCGGACTACGGTATCGCGCGCATCTGGCTTTCGGTCGTCAACTCGGTCAAGTGCGCCGAGGCGAAGAAGCTCTCGCAGCTCCAGCGCAGCGTGCACTCGAGCCGGACGAGCGAGAGCTCCATCACGCTCTGTGATATGTGCGTATATTTGCTGCTGTTCGCTCTGCTGCTGACTTGTCGTGCTTGCCCGCTGCTGTAATCATGTAATTAATGTCTTGTGTGCTTGCAGCAATATGTGCAACGTCTGCGAAGAGCGAAGAGGGACGTTCAGCGTCCAGACATTGTGTGCAGGCTGCCAGCAGGTGCGTGTCTAGCTCTGCTTACCAGAGAGGTGTTGCTTGCTGTCGATCTCGATGTGAGCTATGCCCTCATGCTTTTATTGTTGTTGTTGTTGTATTGTCTGTGCTGTGGCTATCAGAACGTGTGCAGGAGCTGCTCGGAGGAGAAGAAGTTGTTCAGACTCGACAGCTCCGGCAAGCCGCTGACCGACCGCTTCTGCAAAGACTGCCTCGTGAGCGTGGCGAAGCAGCGCGGCTCGCGGATCCTGTGGGACGGCGTCGATGCCGGCCAGCCGCCGGCGTACTTTGATCACATGTTCCACTTCTCAGCCAACGGCGGCGGCAAGGCAGTGAGCTTGAGGAACCAGAAAGAGAGCCTTGTGGACCTCTCGTACCTGGACGAGTCGATGAACCGCCTCAACATGGACAGCGTCTTTAGCAGCACCACGAGTTTCAGCAGCAACAGCAGCAGCCAGGGCGGTGGTGCTGGCGGCAACGGCCCAGACGATGATAACACGATGCGGCGGCAGAGGTCACACGTCACGCGGCTCAGCACGAGCTCGTACACGAGGGAGCAGCTCATGAGCGATCTCTTCGAGGCGCGGTGAGGTCGTGCAGCAGAGCTCTCACATGAGAGGGATTGGTGTGCGTCTTTTGTGTCAACAAACGCATATGTCCTTTTTATGCAATTCTGTACCCTTTGGATGATGATACCGCGACGACAGATTTCTCGAATGATGGACTCTGCAAACAGAGCCCAGCTCATCTGGAACATCTGGCCAACCGCTTTGGGGTTTAGGGCTATAAAGTGACTCATTCAGCATTCGACCTCCGGCGCACAAAGGCAAGAACTCGGAGCTGCCCATTTCACCACTCGCTCGCTCGCTGCAGCCCGTGCGCATCGCCGCGCTCGACCAGCTCTCGGCATGATGATCAGCAGCAGCAGCGCATCGCCCGCGTCGTCAGCATCCGACCACAGCTCGTCCTCCGTGACCTCGTCGACGTCGTACACCGCCACAGCCGCCGCGTACGCGCACTCGCTGCACTCGCAGCTGCACCGCGCGCGGTCGCTACCGTCGGCGACGGCGATCAAGCACTTCCCCACGATCGCGCTCTCGGCGGAGGAGCAGGCACACTACGACCGCGTCGTCGGCCGCCTGCTCTACCGCGCAGTACAGGAGTACGCGGACTACCGCGGCGAAGTGGATCGCGAGGCGTGGACACCCGTACGCAAGAACAGCAGCATGGCGATCTACAAGAGCGTGAAGGACACGGACGACCCGCTGTTGACGCTCATGCTCGGCGTCGGCAAGATCGACGGCTCGCTCGAGGACGTCATGGACGGACTCTACGCGGACAATACGAAGGATCTCCGGCGCGTCAAGACGTTCCTCAAGTCCAAGTTCATCGCCGGCACGGTGCTCCAAGTGAGCGAGAAACGAACCCCAGACGACCCGTTCAACTTTGCCGGCATCAAGTGGTTCGCGGCCAAGACGCCCGGCGGACCAGTGTCCTACGACCGCGACTTGCTGACGTACGAGCGACAGGGAATGACGCTGGACGCGCAGGGCAATGAGATCGCGTACCACCTGCTGCAGTCCGTGGACCGCCCCGAGTGGCCCGCGAACGCGTTCAAGAACCTCATCCGCGCGCACTGCTCGACTTGCTACTTGTACAAGCGCACGGGGAATCGCGTCGAGTGCTTCTTCCTCGGCGAGTTCTACGCGAGCGGCAGCTTCCCACAGCGCATCTCGGACTACGGCATCGCCGGCAAGTGGCTCTCGGTTGTCAACTCGGTCAAGTGCGCCGAGGCGCGCAAGCTCAGCCAGCTCAAGAGGAGCGCCAGTGCGAGGAGGACGAGTGAGAGCTCCATCGCGCTCTGTGAAATGTGGGTTGTTTGTTGTCACAGGTCTGCGACTGTTTTCGTAGAGCAACGTGTGACTCATATCTCCGGCATGCATCTTGATGTTGTCTGCCTGTAGAAACGTCTGCCACGTGTGCGAAGAGCGACGAGGTCCGTTCAGCGTCCAGACAATCTGCGTCGGCTGCCATCAGGTACGGTATTGCCTGCATTCAACGCTGTCTGACAATGTCACACTCGCTCAACCATCTTTAAACTCACCGCTCGCCATCGCTCAATGCTCAACACTCGCGATTGGACGCAGAACGCGTGCAAGAGCTGCTCGGAGGAGAAGAAACTGTTCGAGATCGACGGCGCCGGGAGACCACGAACCAGCCGGTTCTGCAAGCAGTGCCTCGCGAAAGTGGCGGGTCAGCGGGGCTCCAAGATCTTCTGGGACGGCATCGAGGCCGAGCAGCCGCCGGCGTACTTTGGGCACATGTTCCACTTTACGGACTCGAGCGTCTCGACCGTGATCTCGGAGGACAGCGTCGTGAATATGGGGTACATGGGCTCGTCGCTGGGACGCCTCAACATGGAGAGCACGGCCAGGAGCAGCACCAACAGCCACTCGAGCAGCACGGACGGCGGCGGCAGTGACTGGGACGACAGCGCGCTGCGGCGGCGCAAGTCGCACATCGACCGCCTGAGCCACAGCTCGTACACGAGGGAGCAGCTCATGACTGACCTCTTCTCGAACAAGTAATGCAACCAGTCGCAAAGCTCGGTGGGGAGGAGGAGTCCGGGAGGAACACGGAGGTGCATCCGGCGGTATTGTCACTCTGCACGAAAGGGCGACCCGAATAGACTAATTATGAGCGTTGCTGTTTAGCTGGTCGTTGCCGCGCAGCACGTCGCTTGCATCCGAGAGTTCGCCTTCGAGAGAGAGAGGTTTGGGAAACCGAGAGGCGAGATCTTCTCCTCGTTTGCCTTGCCAGTGCTTCGAACTCTTCAAGACAGCGAAATGTGTTGCGCGCAACCAGTCGATCGACACGACTTGAAGGAAGGCAGTGTTCACGAGCCGACGAGCTCGAGAGCCCTCGCTGGAAGAGGTAGTGACGCGGTCGTCGAGCGAGTGTCTTCTCAGCAGTTGATTAGGACATGGTGACGTCGTGGCAACGACGACTTCTACGGTGGACTCGGCGGCGAGTTCGTGATCTCCAAGTACCCAAGCAAATTCTCCCACTTCCCACGTCGCCACCAAGCCTCCCACCCAGCTCCCTCTAAGCCAGGAGGAACTGTCCAGCGTCATACTAATCTACATGTGCAGTCATGGCTCTTACATACCCTAGAATGGAGATTGAGCGAGTATGGATACGATACGAATGAGTGAGTTGGAGCTAGGTGTCGTCTGCAGCGATGGCGCGATGGAGAGCGTGGCGGAGGTGGATGCGGAGGCGGTTGTCGACCAGGTGCCACTGGGCTCAAGGCTTGGGTGGCTCTTCCTGCTGATGCTTGCGGAGGTTCCGGTTCTGCCAGAGGAGCGAGAAGACGATGCTGCGGGTGGTGTTCCACGCCAAGAGGACGCCGCGACTGTGACGCTGCTATCGATGCTTGAGTGAGAGATCGAGTCCAAAGAGGTCTTGGTTCCATGTGACTGGTCGAAACCTCGGAAGCTGCCAACCAACGGATACCCGTTGCACATGACGAATTGTGGCACGAGATGAGAGCCAACTACGCACTCAATCAATATCTCTCCTCGGCGTCCCTGACAGTTCGCTTGTGGTGTTAACAGTGGGAGGTGATGGCCAGGAGATCGTGTAGCTGACCTGCAAACTCCAGTCTGGGGAGACAGCCACCCCTTCGTGTCAGACGCATTGCCAGCTCTGAGATGCACTGGTAGCGAAGCGCGATGCCGACGAACCCCGTTTCGTTTTCCGTTAGACGAATGCGCTATCGCTGAGGAAGTCAGCTGGACTGGGCACGTCCCACGCGCCTCCAAGAGCCGCCTCCACCTTCGTCGTGGTTCGTCTTTTTTTGCGTTTGCAGCCGCCTGCCAATCTCGAAACTGCCGCTCAGTCGTTTCAGTGCATCCAACATTGCTAGCGTGCGTTCGATGAACGGGGGGGGGGGAA
>JAADWH010000876.1:0-12660 GCA_023335995.1 Globisporangium nagaii
AGAGAGAGAGAGAGAGAGAGAGAGAGAGAGAGGGCGAGCGAGCGAGCGAGAGTCTGCCGCGAACGATGCAAACGACGTACCCGCCTGCGCTTGAGAGTGGCTTGGAACTGCAGCAGCAGCGCACCACCGCACAGCAATCGGATGTCGCGCTCAGACAGCGAGCGCTTGCACGACGGCACTGGACACACGAGTTGGTCTGCGTTTCCCAGCATACAGAGACTGCAGCGTCAGCGTCGCGGCGACCTCTGTGACTCTTTTGGGCTGCTACGCACGCTCGTACCTTTGTCGACTTGTTTGGCGTGGATCTTCATGCAGGCGTACTGCTGGATGCAGCCTGCACAGCCACAACAACGTATCCGCTCAATGGCGCGCTTCGACTGACAAGCGTAGAACAACACAGACAAGCACACCTGCACAGAACTTGTGCTTGCACGAGAGCTTTGCACACGCTGGCTTCTCATCGGTGCCGACGGTGGCGACGGTGCTGTTGAGCTGCTGCTGCTGCTGTGCGAGGTGGAATGGCGACGCAGTGTTGCTGCTCTGCGGCTTCGCCTCTCGAAGTCGGAGCACCGGCAGCTCGCCGAGGCAGATCGGGCAGCTCTTTGGCGTCGCCAGGCGCGCTGCGAGTCGTCGGAAGAGCGACATCTTGAGCTTGTGCTGCGGAGCGCTCGAGGCATCGTGGCGGCGAAAGCCTCCCTCGTCGAAGTGGATTTTTCTGCCAGAGTTGGATTCATAAATCATCGAAAAGTTGGACAAAGAGCCAAATGGGTAGGTTTGCTCCGCTGTTTGCTCCGCTGTTTGGAGAGAAGCAGGAGAAGCAGGAGAAGCAGTGGATGTTGAGGGCTCGGCTTTGGGGTGTGAAGAAGACGATGTCGAAGCGAGACGACCCAGTTCAAGCTGCTGCAAGCCACGCCGGTCATTCGGTATGTCTGCAGTTTGCGTCCAGACGCGTTCGAATGCTCGATTTATTTGCACACCAAATGACTAGGATTTTGTATGGATCCGTTTTATCCAATGAAGACGCTGCGAGGCAGTCTCGCAGCGTCTTCATTGGATAAAACGGATCCATACAAAATCCAAGCTACTTTGGACACTGAAGTATCGAGACACAAACGCACAGCATTGTGAAGCAGACAAGCTCTAGCAGCACCGAGCAGCACCGAACACCAGGCGAGGCAGACGAGCGTCCCCAGGCAGGCGACGACAGGCACGCGCAGAGGATGTCGCTCTTCCACAGCATCGTGCGCGGCTACCGGCGGCTTGCGGCGCACCTGTTGGCGCCGAAAACCTGCCCGATCTGCCTGGACGAGCTGCCCGTGCACAAGCTCCGAGAGGCGACGCCACGGAGAAGCTCCGTCTCCCAGCGCAGCCAGCAGCAGCAGACGCGGGTCCAGCAGGGGGCTGAGCACGACGACGAGCTCACGTTCGCAAAGCTGGCGTGCAAGCACAAGTTCTGCGCAGGTGCGTGCGTGCGTGTTCTGTCTGTGCTGGCGAGCATTTTTGAGTGCATGGTCGTCGAACTGATAGTGTGGGTACATGCTTGACACGACGAACAGACTGCATAAAGCAGTACACCGACATGAAGATCCGAGCGAAAGAAGTGGACGAAGGTGCGTGTGATTGTACAGAGGCGAAGCGATGGGATCGTCGTGATGCTGACACGAGCAAAGCCATGCGGCGTGTCTGGAACCACGCACACGCGGAATCAATCGTGCAGACCAGCTCGTGTGTCCAGTGCTGTCGTGCAAAGTCTGGCTGTGCGAGCGCGACATCCGAGTGATATGCGGCGAGGCGATGCTGCTGCAGTTCCAAGCCACACTCAAGCGCAAGCGGGTACGGGTGCAGGCTGCCACCATGTGCAGAGGGAAGCCTGTAGGAGCTGGCGCACTCATTCTCGATTGCTTGCGCTCTCTGCTGTGTCAGGACGAGAAGAACCCGAGCGCGCGCTGGTGTCCGCGTCCCGGCTGCGAAGAGCTCATCGTCTGCGAGTCGATGGACAACTTCACGTGTCCAAAGTGCCAGACCGTCGGTTGCTTCCGCTGCCGAGGCTTCGCGCACCGCTTCTGGTTCTGCCGAATGAAGGAGGAGGACCCGTCGTACCTCGAGTGGGAGAAGTCGGTGGGCGACAAGCAGGCGGTACGGCCGTGTCCGCAGTGCAAGATGCGCATATGGAAAGCTGAAGGGTATGCTGCCTTGCTGTCTGAATGGTCGCGGATCCTGTTGTCTGCTGTCCTAACACACTCGTGTGGCGACTGCCTACCGATGCTCTCGTGCAGTTGCAACCACATCAAGTGCACAGGCTGCCGCTTCGAGTTCTGCTGGGTGTGCGCGAGTCCATGGGAGGCAAGGTACGCAGACGGTGTCATTCCGTCGTTGGCACTCTGGGTATGCATAGCACTCATCATCTGACCTGTCTGTGTGTCTGGTGGTGCGTCACTCTTCCAGCCACTACGCGTGCTACGAGCTGCCGATCTTCTCGGGTCCGCTGACGTTCCGGCTGCAAGTCTATCGCGCGCTGCTGTACCTGGTGATGCTGCTAATCGTGGTCGTGATCTGCGTCTTCGGCATCAACGCGTTCATCACTGGCTACATGCTCATTTGGGCGACCGCGACGCTCGCGCACCGCCTGCAGCACGGCGCTCCGAGAGTGGCAGAGGTGACATGAAACAAAGTTTGGTGAACATGGGCAGTGAAAGTACAGTATAGTGCGAATTGTGCATTGTGCAATGTACATTGAACTTTATTTTAATTTACAAATTATACTGCCTGCTCTAGTTGCTCTGACGATCAAACTTGACGAAGGAGGGGAATCCACCTACTCGGAAATATGACACGCAGATGTATCAAGCAGAGAGTAAATTCAGTAGATCTTCGTCGATATTAAATAACTAGTTCTCCATAGACTTATTATTGAGCTATGACAAAGTATTTCCTCGTGATGATCGTGGTGAACGCGATCTCGCTGTTTATTTGGCAGATGTATTATGTACTGAGACAGGACGTAGAAATAAACATATCGATGTACTATAAACGTTATCGACATAATACTTATAACTTGTCGGCACCGCCGCCTTCCTTTCGCCAAGAACGTTTCGGTCGTGAAGGACAAGATTTGAGAAAGAAATTGCGAAGATTGCGAAGATTGCGAAGTCGCTGGCGAAGTAGATCTCTATACCGGAGAGTCACTGGACGCACTTGACGCTGAGGTTCCAGAGGAGCTCCTGCATTAGCGCGAACTCTTTCCTGAGGGACCCCTTTTGACGAATCTACGCTTGGTGGCGAGCTTATTAGTGCTATGTGGATCCTAGCCAGCTCAGAAAGAACCAAGCTCGAGTATGATGTCTCCTTTGGGGGTGGGGTGGACGTCAACGTCAACGTCAACGTCACGCAAGGCGACTTCGAGCGACTTGGTGACTGGTGTTTACTCCAAGGACTTGGGAAAGAAATGGATGTGACCAAGATGGCTGGAATAAATCTATCCCTCTGAAACTGAATCATCCATCCTACAATTGAGCAAATGATCAAAACACAATTGAGCAAAATGATGAGTATATATCCTTCCACTAGAAGATAATACACTATACATGCTAAATCGAGAAGGTTCGATTGATTTGAACACAGCAAGAGAGTGTGAGATGTACCTACCATCATACTAATGTATAAAAACCTGGGTACAATTCGAGGTTCAACCCAAAGTACCTTGAACTTGAAGTCCTGTACAATCCATTCCCTGCGACGTGATTGGCTGAGCCACTCATTTCAACTGACAGGAACACGTCGCCTGTGTCACGAATCCATTTCCCTCAAGCAAGAGCCAAATATGATTAGTACTACCAGAGATTTTGTATCAATAGAACAGGAATCCAAAGTGACGTCACTTGATACCTTGTGAGAATAAAGCCGTTTTACTTCGACGGTGATGTGTGACACAAAGGGTCTGACAATCAGTTCCAGCTACTTGTAATGACTGGGTATGGCTCTTTCAACTGCAACCGATAAGAGGAGCCGCCGTTGACCCCTATATTCACTCTCATCTATTCTGACGCTGAAGCAATTACTCTATACCGGCGCGCGATGAGGTAAACCTCCTCCATGACATTGCTCCGAGATCATATGGCGGTCCCACCCATGCAGATGTAATTATCTGGTGGTCGGCGTGGATTGCATCTGCTGATGTTCGACCTATCCGCATCTCTTTGGCGCACCACCTCGACGCACGGTGTCTTTGGGGGTTCGGATGAATGGAGCACGCAGAAGTCTCGCGGTGAATGCAATCGCGGCCCCTGCTCCGCGTGTTGCTGGTGTTTAGGAGTGAAAAAAACCCGCTATGATGGTCGTAAAGCGAATAGTATGAATTAGTGCCAAGGTGCATTTAAAGTACTATTATTTATTTGTTACTAACCATGACTGGAGTGGCCAACTCAAGCCAAAAATGAATTCACTCTTTTGATGCAAACTGCTGTATTATTGTGAGACGTATTTTTGTTCCCGTTACGGCCGAGTGTCGAACTGACCTGCTCTCTTCCCATTCTGCGAGAAGCGAGCGAGCGCGAAAAGCGCACAGCGCCACTTGTTGCTGCCGAAAGCGCCTGCGTTGCACCGCGCGGGGGAGGACGAGCGCGCGCGGAAGCTCGTGAGCGGCTGTCGCGTGCGGGAGTGGAGATCGGATCCTGTCCGCTCGTGTGCGATCTGCAGCCTATCGCGACTGACGAGGGGCTGGCAGCGTATCGCGTTTCGTGGGTTGAGCACAGAGGCGGCAAAAGCACTGCAGAGTCAAGCGCGTTCGCTGCGTGGAAGAGGGCGAGCGAGCAGCGACCGCCGCGCTTGGATGGCGCATGCCCAGACGAAGGACCCGTTCGGCTTCGTGGGCTCGCATGTGATCCACCAGCGCAGCCGCCGCCGCAGCGCCGCTGGTGCAACCGGAGCCTCTCGCACAAGCAGCAGCTTCGGGGTCTTTGGCAGCGGTATCGATGGAGCAGCAGCGGAAGGAGGCAACCAGGAGGAGCACGGCTGGATCACGCGCTACGACGCGCGGCTCGACAGCTACACGCTGTTCGTCCCGGGCAAAGGTGCGAGCGTGCACTCGCGCGGCGACGTGATGAAGCTGATCGCGGACCCGAGCTTCCTCGTGCAGAACGATGACGAGGACGAGTTCCCGGCGCCGATCGAGGACACGACGAGTCGGTACGTCGACGTACCGATGGTGAAGACTGTGGCGAGCGCTGCGGACGTTGCAATCAGCAGCAGCAGCAGTGGCGGCGGGACAGTGCGCGGCGTCGTCAAGTGCTACCTGCCGTTCGCAGACCTGTACCGAGTGGACTTTGACGACAAGACGAGCGAGGAGGTGAGCGAGGACGCGATTATCAACAGCATGATTGCCATACTCAGGTCACAGCAGCAGCGAGACGTGACGGCGGCAACGCAGAGGATGGCGGACGTCGCGATCAGCGCGGGCTCGAAGAAGCGCAAGCGAGCTGTCGACGCGCTGGCGCCTTCTGCGACGGCTGTTGCGTCGGCGTCGGCGTCGCAGGCGATGGCGATGGCGGTGGCAATGACGACGCCGCCCGCGACGGTGCGGTCTGTGTCGGCTCCCGTGGTGTCGGTGACGGTGCCGCCGCCGTCGATGATGCCCGTGTCGTACGCTGCGGTGCTGGGCATGGACAGCTCTCCGGTGGTGACGCACTCGAACATCCTGGAGCTCGTCGCGGCGCGGAACGCCAGCACTTCAGCCAGCATCAGCAGCAGCAGCAATGCGCCGCCGACGTCAACGCCAGCACTGCCGCCGTCGCTGCCACTGCCACTGCCACGCGTGCCAGCAGCGACACCCAAGTCACTCTTTATCAAGAACGAGCCATCCCCAGCATCAGCGGCGGCGCCAGCACCGTCATCATCATCTGGTGGGAACATCATCATGCTGATCGACGACGAGCCTGCCGTCGAGATGATTCCGTTCGACGTGGACGACGACGTCGTGATGATGCCGGTGGAGTCCTCGTCCTCGTCGTCTCCTGATAGCGCTGCCGTCTCTGCCAGCGACTCGTGGACGTCGGCGTCCACACGTCCGTCCACCGAGCCGCCGCCGTTCTACCTGATCACAGAGGAGCCGTCGCAGATGGTCGAGCTGCTCGAGACGCGGAGCTTGGCGTACAAGTACGTGCGCGACGAGCTCCTGAACCTGCTCGACCGGAAAGAGGCGAGCGCGAAGAAGATCGCGATGCAGTACGACATTCTGCGCAACCCAGACATCAAGGTGCGCTTGATGGATTGATCTCTGTGTTTCTGTCTCTCCCTGTTTCTGAATTGTATGCCTAAGGACGCGGAGTTAAACTGAGTTGTGCATCTGATCTGCGTGTGTGTGTTGTTCCTGTAGCATATCAGCTCGATCAAGCGGTTCACCGAGGCGTCCGGACTCGTTGTGCTGAACCACCTCATCTCGACGTACCTGGCGGAGCACGAAGTCAAGCCTCGTGACGCCGATCTGCTCCTGCTGCTAAAGGTATGAGCTTCGTGGTCCATTTGGTGCTGTGAAAGCCGCTGGACGTCTCGAGTCTGACTCTGTGGTTTATCTTGTTGATGTGTGTGGATCGACTAGATCGTCGCGATGCTCCCGATCCCAGCAAGAAAGCACGTGGCGGACTCGAAGATCGCGCTGACGATCGGGAAGCTCGCCAAGCCGCGATCGCTGGAAATGTACCCGAAGCTGCCGCTGGCCATCACGCATCTCGCAAAGTGGATCAAGCGGAAGTGGACCGAGCACTTCAGCAAGCTGGAGAGCCAGGAGAGGCAGCAGCGACCGGGTTCGTCGAGCAGCTCCAAGTCTGGCCATCCGAGCCAGCGGCTTGGCACGCGAACCGCTCCGCCAGGAAGCGCGGGTCAGCGCAGCTCGCGTCCGACCGAGATCTCGGATCGACTGGTAGATACGCAGCCGATCCCACGCCTCGCGAGCCGCCCCGCGCTGGCAGAAGCGACCGGTGGCATGGGCAACCCTATCGCCGGGCGACCTGGCAACATGAGTCTGCCGCTCTCGAATGGCGGTGTGAGCGCAGGGCGGAAATCGAGTCTGAAACCAGACTGGATGCGCCAGCAGGAAGCGCTGAGACGCACGCGCTTCACGAGCGAGAGCAGTCAGGACAGCACTGCCGAGTACAACCACTACAAGCGCGTGCGCCGCGCTGATCCGTCTTCGAGCTCTGCGCAGCCGCTGGACAGTAGCAGCAGCAATATCAGCAGCGCCATTTCTAACTCGTTTGCGTCCGCGGACAGTTTCTACGCAGCGGAGAACGAGCAAGCCGAGTCTGCCGGTGGCGCACGCGGCACGTTTGGACGGAACCAGAAGCTCTCGTTCGGGTCGCGATGGAGCGTCGCCGAGTTTTATCGAGACGCACCGCCGAGTTCGGTGCGGCCGGCGACGAGCCGATACCAGCAGCAATCGCAGTCGCAGCAGCGGCACGGTCGCCCGAGATCTATCCTGCGTCGCCAGAGCAAGTACGAGGGCAATCTGGACTCGATCCGGTAGATCTGCTGCGCTCGCTGGTCTCGTATCCCTGCCTCCAGGAGAGAGGGGACGAGATAGGAAATGGTTTTAGAGGAAGGTAGGCGAAATAGGGAAGCAGGCGGAGTCGCAGGTGTTGGATTTTTTGTCGTCTATTTAAAATGAAAAGAATACTCGAGCCCTCCGCCGAACGCCTTGTGTCTCTGTCAGAATCGCGCTCGCTCGCTCGCTCTGCATGCTCTTCGGCGTCAGTCGTGGTTCTCAACTGCGTCTCTCAGCTCGCAGGACGCGTGAGCTCCCACGAGAGATGCAAGTACCCCACCACGTCCTGACACAGCAAGCCACATTTAAACCCAGAGAATCAGTCAATCAAACATGATTGCGCAAGGCAAAGCAAGCCAACTCGTCATCAGTCCGCCCATCCAGCGCGTACCTGCACAAACTGCTCTCGTAGATCCACGGAGAGGTTGACGTAGCGCACGTACTCGCTCAGAGACGCCTCGATCTTGCCCAGCTTGTTCATTTTCGCCTTCCATGTTTCGTTCAAGTTGATGCGGCGCTCGAAGCCTCGATAATAGTCCACGAGCGTGATCACTTGCTCCGCGCAGCCGCTGATGCCGGCGCCGTACTTGGAACGCAACGAATGCAGATGCGCTTGCTGGCGCTCATACATATCTTCGCATTCCTTGTCGCCCGTCGTCACGCCGTCAACTGCTGCTGCTGTTGCTGCTGCAGTGCCTTTGTTGTCTGCTGCTTTCGCCTCAGCAACCGTAGTATTCGAGTCTGGCTCAGCCGCGCTGATCGTCTTGAACGCAGCCGCACTTTCGCGCGCTTCGATCATCTTCTCCACCATGGGTCTGATCCTCTCCAGAGACGTCCGGATGTCTTCCACTTGGCGGCCGCTCCCAAAGAGCAGCGCGCTAGCGCCGCGTTCTGCCTTGACTTCACCATTAGTGGCCGTCTCTGCAGCTGGTGCTTCATCGACTTCTGCTGCTGGTGATGGCTGCGATTGGCTTTCTGGGACCACTTCTTCGTCTCCCGCCTTGACTTTAGCATCCGTGGTCATCTCTGCAACTAATGCTTCGTCGACCTCTGCTGCTGGTGATGGCTGCGATTGACTTTCTGGGATCACTTCGTCGCTCTCAGAGGCGACCACATCCCTCGGTTCTGCTGTAGCTTCCTGCGTTTCGCTGGGCAACTCCGACTGGCTCTCGGAGATCGGTTCTTCATCCACAGAGCTCAACACTACTAGACTGGAGCCTGGTTCATCCGCGGATGCCTCCGTTTTGCCCTGCGCCTGCGCCGATGGATCGTCGCGGTTCTCTTCTTTCACACTCGCGCTGAACTGCAAGAACACGTAATCCTTCGAGTCCGCAGTCGTTGTCGCCGTGCCGCTGGACGAAATGCTCTCTTGCTTCACCGGCTGCAGCGCAGCAATCTCCTTCTTATCAGCCATTGTGACGCCGCTCGCGGAACCGAATGCCCCGTAGACTGCGATCTGCGTTGCGACAGCGCCATTCTGTGAGTTGTGTGGCGACCGGTCGTCTCTCGTCGAGTTGTTGAGGAACGTCGCGCTCTTCCGCTGAGTCTGCACGGGCTTGCGACCTCGCCGCCGTCCGCCATTGCCAGCATCAACACCTTCTGAGACAGCAGCCGTGCCACTAACTTCCACGATCGAGCCATCGCCGCCTGTGTTCTCGCTTGTGACATCAGCTGAGCGCTCAGCCAGTTCGGCAACATTCACTTTCGGAGCAACTCGCAGTCGAACTGATGGCGCGGCGCTCGGCTCCTCCGTGATCTGCGAGCTCGTCAGTGCATCACCGCTCTCGTCGATATTGGCAGCAGCATCAGGAAGTAGTGAGTCCTCAACTGCTTCAGCATCCACGTCGATTGGCGCATCAGTATTGTCACCTTCGGTTTCGACTGCCGCTGCTGCCACGACTGGAGACGCAGCGGGCTGGTCGCTCGCAGGACTTTCCGCGTCGTCGCCAGTCAAGTCGATCTTGCCAGCGTCGCCGTTGACGCTGTTGGTCGAGCCCGCCTTGCGTTTCCTCCCTCGCTTGCCTCTGACTTTCTTCATGGACACTTCTGCTTTCACGACAGCTACCTCCGAACTGAGCTTTCGCTTCCTCGATGCAAGAAGAGTCACGTCTTGTTTGCTGGGAAGCTCGCTTGCGTCAATGCCGGCGAGGATTTCGTCGCCCTCGTTGTCCTTCGGCAGCTTCACGCTCTTCAACCGATTTGCAGATTGTTGCCTCCCGAAGAGCAGTTCAAACACCGACGGGTACATCGTGAAGCTCGAGATCTCAGCGCGCCGCTCCGCACTCAGCACCGCCCGATAGTATCGTCGTGTCGGCACGAGCTCGAACGGCAAGAAAATCTCGCGTCTCGCGCCGCCACTCACTTTCTCTCCGCGTGTGTGGAAATAGCGAAAGAGACTCACGGGCGTGTCGCGCTTCGTGTCGTACGTGCCGACAATGAGCCCGACAAACGGCTCGGAGATCTCCACCACAGCCTGCTCGCTGCCTTCCACCTGTCGCTCCGTGCGGCGCTGGAACAGCTGCTGGTAGCTCGTCTGGTTCTCGATGTCGCGAATCGATGGGTCAGGTGCAAACGCCGGGTGCGAGTGATACCACCCGACGACTTCTAACTGCGCGTTCTGGATGATCTCACGCAGCTCGATCTCGCTCCCGGGATCCATCTCGACATCCGTCGACCCATCGTCTCCGTCGATCATCAGCGACCGGCACGGGAACGCGGCTTGGATGTACAATGTCTTCGTGCCTTCGTCCCACCGCCCGCCGAGAAAGCCGATGATTTCACACGTCGCCAAGTGCGAGTGTAGGTCGCACACAAACACAGCGTCCGGGTGCACCTGGATCTGGAAAGGAGGCTCGAGGCTGCTGCTTCCTCGACTCCGACTGTTCAGGTTCTCAATATCGTCGTTCGACCGGTACGACTCGCACTGCACCATCGTGTGCGGGTCCAGGTTGCCCGACATCAGGTTCTGTCGGATGTGCGACTGCTGGACGGATCGCATCTGGCGCTTCCCGAGCGGCCGATCGCGCGCTGACGGACTGATCAGCTCTGCTTCGTCAGCTTCGCCCTTCTCCGCGACCACTGCGTCGTTGCTCGCAAACACCTCGTTGTCCCACACGAAGTCTTGCCTGTACACCAGCGTCTTCTTCGCATCAGAAGGCGGTTCGCTCTCGGCCTCCTCCGCATGGGTCGTCCAGATCTGCGACAGTGGGGTGGAAACCTGCAGTGGTATGCTGTCAGCTCCAGTACCATCTCCCTCGCTGTTTGGCAAGTTCGGGTTCTCAATGAACTCCACGTCGTCGTCATCTTCGTCAGCGTTGATGCTGGCATCTGCTTGCGCTTTCTTCTTCTTCTTCGTCGTCGACACTTTCTTGCCTACAGCCACGCCGCTCTTGCCTTCCGCCTTGAGCTGTCGCTGCTGCTTTGATCCTCGCTTGCCACCATCAGCAGTAATCCCACCGAAAGCCAGCGACTCGTCGATCGCGTCGGCAGCGTGCGCTGCTTTGCTCGACGCTTTCTTCTTTGACGGTTTCTTCTGCGACGCCGCGTCCTTCGCTCGCACATCGGCATGAGCAGTGTGGCTATCGTCGACAACTGGCGTGGCTTTCGACGCGAGCTTCTTGCGGATGCGTCCCATCGCCACTTTATGGTCCGCGTCGTCGTCATCGTACACGACCACCACGGCAGAAGCAGCAGCGCCGTTCTGGCGATGAGCATCAGACTGCTTGGGCTTTTTCACACTCTGCACGCGGGACTTGCTGCTGCCGGACGCCGGCGACTGAGCCGGGAACTCGGGCTCGAGCTTTCGCGGAAGCCCCGCGCGCGACTTGACTTTCGCGGGCTTCTCGACCTTCTCGACCTCAAAGTCCGCGTCTTCGTCGTCGTCCTTCTCCGAGCTCTCGTACTCGTCTTCCCAGTCGGAGTCCGCGTGACTCACCGCCACGTGCTGCTGCTGCTGCTTCTTCTTCGGCTGGAGCTTTGGCTCGACGCGCTGGCGCTTCTCCTGCGGCGGTGTGTTGAACAGCGCGAGCTCCTCTTCCGTGTGCTCGTTGCTCTACGACCAGCGTCCAAACCATCCGCTGTGTCAGTGCTGTGGAATATACCACAACCATACGCAGACTCACACCGGCTCATTTGCACCACACGTACCAGGTGCAGCAGCTTGAGCGCTCGCTGCAGCGCGGTCTTGAACGGCTGCGTCTTGCCGCGCTTGTGCGTCGGCTTGCAGTTCACGGCGTAGTTGCTCGTGAACGGCATGATCTGCGTGCTCATGTTCGCCACGAACCAGTCGCCCTTGTCGAGGAACATCACGAGGCAGAAATGGTCGGTCACGGCGCGCGTCTCTTGCTTGCCGTGGATCGTCACGACCACCTCTCGGCTCTCCGGCGCGGGGACGTGGAGCAGTACCTTGGGTGTCGGCACGCCGGCAGCCACGACGACATCCCAGTCCAGGAAGACGATGCCCGGCCACCACGGGTAGCCGGCCATGCGCGACCAGACCACGTCCCAGTTCTTGTACTGCACCTGCACGAGCGACAGCAGCGCCTGCTGCTCCGGAGTCGCCTTGGGGACGCTGCTGCTGTTTCCGCTGCCGCCGCGCTTCGCCACCATTGTTGTCTTTGTCTGTATGTATTGGTGTGCTGGTGTGTTGTCCGTTCACGAGCGACCTGTTCTGCTCGTCACCCACACGTCTGTAGCTGCTGGTCTGCTGCTGCTACGTAAATGCTGTGGCTCGTGAGAGACGCCGAGTCGACCTGCGCGGCGCGCGCGTGTGCTGCTGCTCGCGGCGCTGCTCGTGCCTTCTTTGGTTTTGAGTTGTTTGGCTTTCCGACGGCCTATTCTGTGGGCATCCATTTCGCCACACCAAATAGGGGCGCATCAAAACGGAGCGGTTTTACAAGAGAGTGCGAATGCAACTAGATTAAAAAGTTAAAAGTGCATATCGTTTCTAAAAGAAGCCTCCGATCAGATTCGCACAAGATGGAAACGCTTCGAGAAGAGCTCGTCGACTGCTGCTTGCATCGCTCTCGCTGCCGACGCTGCCTCCTGCTCTTGCTCGCTGTCGAAAAACGTCTCCACGATCCTGTCGAGACGATGACTCCAGCCACTCAACAGCTGCCGGCGGCGGA
>JAADWH010000877.1:0-12612 GCA_023335995.1 Globisporangium nagaii
GCAAGAGTCTGTCTGATCCAGATTGTTTCTGCCAGATGGCGCGTCACGACGTTTTCGCGATGATAGACTTGGTAAGTCTTGGGCTCGCCACGGCATCAGCACTGACTGGGCGTCGCCGCTGGCGCTGAGTGCGTCATCAGTTTGTCCGATCAAAGGGGGCAGATCGCTTGGAAGAACAGCGTCCTCATGTGATGGACAAATCATTCTTGTCGTCACATCACTCGCACTTACGCGAATGAAATCAGTACACTCGCACCCAGATCAACCCAGCGAACAAAGAGCGGGACAGACCATCACTCGTCGAACCTTCCCACAGTCGGTTTCAGCCGTTTCTTTGCAAAAACTAGCTACGCACAGTGCATGTGAACTCCCTGTTGCACGACAATATTCAAAATACAGTTAGACGCTGGATACTAAGCACACTGCCTAGCGTGAGCCACATTGACGTCAGTGGGTTGCTGGCCACAGGACCAGAAAGTCGCCTGCACTTCGTTGACTGTCGCCACGTCCTCGCGAAAATATGCGTGCGCTCTGCCTCGAAATGATTCACCAGCAGCCACTCGACGCACCCACCGCCAGCGCCGCAGCCAGCTCCATCAGCTCCCACATCGTCACAACAGCTCCAGCTCCAGCAGCTCTAGCGGCTCTCTATCAGCGGAGCTCTTCGACTCGTGGCTCCGCACGCATGATGCGCGCTGCTCCGCTCGTTATGCTGTGCTTGCACTCGCTGCTGCTAGCTGCTTGCTTGACGGTCGTGGACGCGGCCACGTGCAAGCTGCCGCAGAAGACGCTCACGGCGGAGTGCAGCGGCTACTGCACGGGCTACCACCCGTGCGTGATCGTGGCCGACACGAGCGATACGAACGAAGACTGCAACGCGCCGGTGAGCGGCGCGAGCAAGTGCTACATCCGCTCGATCGAACGCGAGTGCCACTACGAGTGCATCTCGATCGACAAGCCGAACCACGAGAACTTCACGACGTTCGCGTTCTACGTGCCCTACGGTGCCTGGCGCTCCAAGCAGGATCGCGAGTTCGCCGAGACCGACGCGGCATCGTGGGACGCCAAGGTGAGCGCGCTCACGGCCATCAAGCCCAACGCCACGGCCGCGTGGAAGAGCAACGACAAGCTCCAGAAGGTCGCCGCGCTCGTGCTGCCGGACACCTGCAGCAACATGTGCGTTCAGTCGTTCTCTGCTTATCAAGGCTGAGCGTGTGAGTAGACGGTTCTAATGGTCTTGTGTGCCCATTCACTGTCCAGTCTCATTGCTGGCGGCACCTCGGAGCAGAGTGTGCGCGGCAAAGTCGCGAGCGTCGAGTTTGCAGCCGACGCGTTCAGCAACAGCAGCTCGCTCGTAACGAGCGTCACGCTCGTAAACCTGGACCTCGAGGCGGCGGCGGCGACCGCGACGTTTGTGGGGATGCTCCCAGCCTCGCAGCTCCTGACGCTCACGCTCACCAACACGCTGCTCACGGCGATCCCAGTGAACCTCAAGAGTCTGCGGCAGCTGGCGACGTTGTGCGTAGACATGCTGAGAAGCTGTGCTGCCGTTCGTGGCGTGGCTTGTATTGACTGTGTCGTTGTGTTCACTCTCTCTCTGTTTGTGTAGGGAGCTCGACCTGAACTTTATCGAGTCTGTGACTGCGGAGGAGTCGCTCGATGGACTGCAGCATCTGTACGTGCCCTGCGAGTTCTGTCTCCCAAGCAGCCTCGCTCTATGCTCTCACCCGACTAACTGCTGACTTGTGTTCTGCTGTAGGAATCTGTTTGGCAACAACCTCACGAGCTTTGCTGCCGCGATGCCCAAGCTCCAATCCCTGTGCGTGCTTGCGTCATCGCCCTATGAAGACCTCTGCTAGATCGATTCACTCACGAACAGCTTTTGACTGCTTATGTTCGGCAGGAACTTGTCCTCGAACGCGCTCACTGAGATCCCGAGCGTGGTCTACGGAATGAGCAAACTCAAATCGCTGTACGTGTGTCATTGCACCAGACTGTCGAGACGCACTACTGTTGCGCACTAACTCTCGAGCCTTCCTCCTGCCTCCACTCGAACAGATCGATCAAGGGCAACCCGATCAAGTCGCCAATCATCTCAGCGACGCAGTACGCGTTTCTCGAGAAGCTGGCGACCTTCGAGCTCTCAGCCGACTCCTCTGCTTTATCCTGCGACTCCTCCAAGCAGGAGCAGCTCGATGGCGTCTCCGTGTGCGTGTTGGACGACGCGGATTTTGCGAAAAGCGTCACGAGCGCGCCGGCGCCGTCGAGTTCCGACTCCTCGACCAAGCCGTCATCCTCAAGTTCGGCAGCGATCATCGGAGGCATCGCCGGCGGAGTCGTCGTGGTCGCAATCATCGGAGCCATCGCGTGGGTCTCACTGAAGCGCCGCAAGCGCTCAGCATCTGCCGCCGCCACCAGCAAGCACGATCCGCCAATCACCTCGTACGCGGACGAGCGCACGCCGACGGGAGGGAACACAATCTCTAACAGCAAGAAGAGCACTGGCTCAAAGCCCTCGAGCAACGCTCGCAGCGGTGGCGTTGGCGGCGGCGGTACGACCATTCTCTCGATCTGGAGCGACCCCGAGCTGCTCTCCGTGCAGCTCAACTACGACGACATCCAGGACATCAAGACGATTGGCAGCGGCGCGTACGGCGTCGTGTGGCTCGTCAAGTACCGCGGCACCCAGGTTCTCGCGTCCAAGCGGCTGAAACCAGGCGAGAGCGATCGCTCGCGGACCCAGGACTTCATCGACGAGATCAAGCTCGTCGCGAAGTTCGAGCATCCGCACATCGTCAAGTTTGTCGGCGCGGCGTGGACTGTCGAGAGCGACATCCAGGCTCTGTTTGAGTACATGGAGAACGGCGACCTGAAGACGTACTTGCTAGACGCGTACACGCCGAAGCACTGGACGCAGGAGAAAGTGCAGATCGCGATCGGGATCATCGAAGCGCTTGTGTACGTGCACTCGTTCAACCCGCCGCTGGTGCATCGCGACCTCAAGTCTCGGAACGTGCTGCTCTCCGAAGAGCTCGAAGCCAAGCTCACGGACTTTGGCGTCTCGAGGTTCCGATCCGAGGACAACACGATGACTGCTGGCGTCGGGACGGCCAAGTGGCTCGCGCCAGAGGTCATCGCTGGCGCCAGCGACTACGACCAGTCGGCCGACATCTACGCGTTCGGCGTCGTGCTCTCGGAGATCGACACCCACGAGTCGCCGTTCGCGGATGTGAAGGGCACGAACGGGAACCCGCTTGCGGAGATCGCGCTGTTGCAGATGGTCGCGAAGGGCGAGCTCGTGCCGAGTTTCAGCAATGCGTGTCCCGAAAACATCCGAGCACTCGCAATACGCTGTCTGTCGTTCCGACCGGCAGACCGTCCGAGCGCAGTGGAGATCGCGTACCTGCTGCGCACGATCCAGAAGAGTCTCTACACGAGTTTATGAGGGAGAACGAAGTGAGAGTAAATGGTGTGTTTGAGAGGAGCGTGCTGTGCTTAAGTCAGCATTGATCTGTAAAGAAGAGGCTTAAGGGCATGCGAGGGGCTGGAGTGTGCGAGAGAAGTCTGGCGGCAAGAGCTGGAGCGCGCGGTGCAATGCCGAGCTCAGTGGAGCTCCTCGAAGTCATCGGGTCCTTTCTGTCCTCCTCGAAGTCAAAAGCTGACTTCTAGTTTATAAATATCAAGAAACACAACCAGCTTTTTCAGATGGTGAAATGTCGCATCCAACCTTCGATTTTTCAGTCAAAAGAAGTCGGACAAGCTCCGACATTCCAGTCGAATGGTGTGCAACTCGAGCCAAGACAATACAAGAGAGAGAGAGAGAGAGAGAGAGAGAGAAACGCAGCAACCATGCCTTCGTGTGCTCGCATGCGTCTCTATTGGTTTGTGCGCACATTCGCTTTGGCTAAAACTTGACGCCTTGGAAATCGGGTCAGATGTTGCCAGACACATCCCCCTTTTCGAAAAAAGCAGCCAATCACATTGCGCAAGCGAAATATACTGACATAACGAGTTAGAGTACTGTGTTTAGCTAGCTCGTCGTCCTGGGAGTTTGTATCGAATCGCCAAACAGAACGAGTCGATTCGGCCGTGTTCGCCACTCTGCCATCAAGCGCGCAGCCGTCGCCAGCAGCTCCACGCGCGCGCGCGCGCTTTCTCTCTCTCACTCTCTGCTGCTGCGCTGGTATTTCCGCCGGCCATGCCTCCTTTCTCGAGGCATCTGCGACTCGCGCTGCTGGCTTTGGCTCTGTGCGCAGTCCAGTCGCAGGCTCAGAGCGCCACAACACCAGCGAGCAGCTCTTCATCGTCCTCCTCAATGGCGACGACAACCAACACTTCGCCAGGCGTCGTCTCCGCTTCTGCCAGCCAGTGCGCGCCGCTCAGCACGCTCTCGTTCGACTGCGTGAGCGAATGCGGCGCCACTCGTCCGTGCATCCGCTACCAGTCGCTCGCCGAGTGCACGCAGTCGACAGGCGGCGCTGGCGAGACCCCGGCGCTGAGCTCGTGCGTATCCCAAAAGAGTAACTCCAGTGCCAGCACTACCAGCAGCAGCAGCAGCGCATGCGGCGTCGAGTGCTTCAAGCTCAGCGACAAGGACAGCAGCTCCGCAGCTGTAGCAGCAGACGCGTCATCGTCTACGCTCCAGCAATTCACGTTCTTCATCCCGTTCTCGCTCAAGAACCTGGGCGGCCGACCTGTGGAGAACGCCACGGGCGGGTATCCGTCCAAGAACGAGGACGTGCTCCAGAAAATCGCGGTGCTCAACATCCCGGACGCCGTCACCAACGTGTGCGTATCCCATGTCTCTGTTATTTCTGAATGGTTACGTGCTCGTAGGATTACGAATGAGGGGCTCACATATGTATTATGTCACTGCAGAGTGATCGCCGGTGGTACCAACACGACGGGAGTGAAGGGCCGCGTGGTGGAAGTCGCACTTGCCAACTGGATCCTGGCAACGAAGACGAGCTTGCGGGCCGTGACCCTCGCGAACATCCACGTGACCCTGCTGCCGAACGAGATGTTCCCCATGGCGCTCGAGAACCTCACGCTCGCGAACTTGTACCTCGAGACGCTGCCGGGCGACCTGCCGAGCATGACCTCGCTCAAGCGACTGTGTGTGCTGCCCCTTGTGTATGCTCTTGTGGTGGTGTTGATGCTATTTACGATACTAACGCGAAGCTATGTGCTGTTAATTTCCAGGAATCTGACGCAGAACAATTTGAGCAAGTTCCCGACCAAGTTCGGCATGGACTCGCTGCACACACTGTGCGTGATGCGCCTGTTGCCGTCGTCGTAGCGATTGATAAGCGGTGGAAGTCTAACCCGTCATGCTGCTGTCATGTGTGCTGAATGCCAGAGACGTGTCGTCCAACAACCTGGACAAGTTCGACGCCATGTCGCCAAACCTGGAATATCTGTGCGTTCAAATCGTGTGTCCGTGTCCTGAAGAGTATGACGTGCTTAGTGTGTGTCTTGTTTGATCATGCATAGGGATCTCTCGAACAACGTGCTCGAAGCTCTGCCAGAGAGCATCTTCAAGATGCCAAAGCTTCAGTACTTGTACGTAGCACTTTGTATATCTTCCTGTATTCTTCTCGCACTGTCACCTGACAAATTCGAACGAACGCCTGTGCATGTGCTCATTCCAAATAGAAACCTGAGAGCGAACGCGTTCACTAACGTGGTGCTCGATGCGTCCCAATTCAACTTCCTCAACGGCATCCCGATGCTCGTCGTGGACTCGTTCGGCGCGTCCTCTTCGTCGTCGTGCTCCACGTCGTCCGCGATTCAGCAAACACTCGGTGGCGTCGCTGTCTGCGTGGACGCGAGCATCACGACTGGCGCGTCGCACCCGACGAGCAACTCAGCGGGGATCATCGGTGGCGTGATTGCGGCTGTAGCCGTCGCAGTGCTGATCGTCGGCTCGGTGTTCTGGATGCGCAATCGCCGCCGCGCTGCTGCGGATGACAAGACGACCGACTACTCCGCGAGTCTGGGGGTGACCGAGTCCGTCAAGAACGGCAGCAGCTACCATGGGTCTGGAACGACGACGAACTACTCGAACCTGGGCACGGGCTCGTCGCGCCGGTCGCTCTGGGACGACCAGGAGCTCGTGTCGCTCCAGGTGCGCTGCGAGGACATTGAGGATATCCAGCGCATCGGCACCGGCGCATTCGGGGTTGTTTGGCTCGCCAAGTACCGCCAGAGCCAGCTCGTCGCATCGAAGCGCCTCAAGCGCGACGAAGTGACGTGGCAGCGCACGCAGGACTTCATCGCGGAGATCAAGCTGATGTCGCGCATGGACCACGCGTCCATCTTGCCTTTGATCGGCGTCGCGTGGACGATCGAGTCCGATTTGCAGGCGCTCTTTGAGTACATGGAGAACGGCGACTTGCGGTCCTACTTGGTGCACAACGCCGAGGACTTCCGCGGTATTTGGACCGCCGAGAAGCTCAACATCATGATCAACGTGGCAGACGCGCTCGTGTACTTGCACTCGTTCTCGCCGCCGCTGGTGCACCGCGACCTCAAATCGCGCAATGTGCTGCTCGGCAGTGAGATAGAGGCGAAGCTGAGCGACTTTGGCACCTCGCGGTTCCAGTCCGAGCAAGGCACGATGACTGCGGGCGTCGGCACGGGCAAGTGGCTCGCGCCGGAGGTCATCTCCGGCAGCAGCGACTACAACCAGTCGTGTGACATCTTTGCGCTCGGCGTCGTGCTCGCCGAGATGGACACGCACGAGCTCCCGTACGCGAGCGTGCGCGGCCCGATGGACAACGAGCTGAACGAAGTCGCGGTGCTGCAGATGGTCGCTGCAGGTACGCTATCTCCAGCCTTCCTGCCGAGTTGTCCACCGCAGATCGTCGAGCTGGCGACCAAGTGTCTGTCGTTCGACGCCTCGAAGCGACCCACGGCGTTCCAGGTCGCGTACGCGCTGCGGACGATCCTGGCATCGGATGATTATTAAGCAGAGAGCCAAGCAGGCTCGCTGCTGCTGTGTCGTGTCTTTAGTCTTTTTGCATTGGTTATGAAGTATCCAAAGGAGCAGTGGGCCAACCTCGGCACACACACACACAAATCGTAAAGCTCCATCGCTGTTTGTTTGAGTTGCGCTTCTTCTCCAATGCATTTTGCGTGTCCATCATTCTCGCACGTCGCAGTTTTCATCAAAGTCCGAAGTCGGACTTTAGTGGGAAGCTCCAAACTATTGGGTGTGCTGAGACGCTCACTCAAAAGCACACGAGCCGCACGAGAGAAAGCGAAGGAAGGAAGGAAGGAAGGAAAGAGCTCCGACAAGCGCGCGAAGCAGCTAGCCCAGCAGACCCCAGCAGACGACAGGAGCCAAGATGTTTATGCTCAAGAAGAAGAAGGCGCCGGTGGACACGTCCAAGCAGATCAAGGCGATCGCCTGGGACCTCTCCAAGATCGCCATCGTCTTCGTCGGCATCCGCGCCGCGTCCGTCTTCCTCAACAAGGAGGCGTAGAGATGGCATCGCTCAAGCAGAACTGAGCGCGCAGGCGAGCAGGCAGACAAGATGCAGCAGCGACAAGCATCGGCACGACAGCAGAGTGAGAGGGGAGGGGATAGCGACGACGGTGGCGAGAGAACGCGATGCGAACTGATGCCGGTGTGCTCAGCGGGAGCGAGACAGGTGCTGATGGCAGAGCGCGGAGCGAGCCAAAGGGGTTCGTAGCGAGCTGCTGGCTTTCGTTGTTGCGTCCGGTAGCTGTGGTCGATCGTCTGTCGCGTCGCTCTCGACGGTTGATATAATAGACACAACAACGATGAGCAGCAATTCGTATCAATCGGTATGCCTGCCAACTGGCTGTGGCGATCATTCTTGTTCCCTTCCCGAGGCGTTCTCTATTGATACACACACAGCCACTCATCGTGCACGCTGCTCTCTCTATGGGTCATCATCATATATTCTTAGGGTGGGTGTATGAATCTTTCTCTCTCTGTTCTCCGCTATCTCTGTGTGTGTTAATCTACTCTTCCATGTCCTCCTCGTCCTCGGCCATGCCCTCGCCCTCCTCCTCCTCCTCGTCCTCCACCTGGTTGAACGACTCCAGCGCCAGGTTGCACTTGTCTACGAGCACGTTGAGCGCCTCAGGCAGCAGCTCCTCCGGCTTGATCATGCCCACAGACTCGACGCTGAAGATGAAGTGGTCGCTCACGCGGCCGAGCGAGATCTTGTCCTCCCAGCCGGGCTCGCGGATGCACTCGCGGCACATGGTGCAGCTGCGCGAGTCCTTGACCACGGCCGTGGGCACGCCGCCGAGGTCCTCGATGTCGAAGAGCCCCATCGCACACTTCTCCTCCACAAGCTTCTTCGCGTCGGCGCCGGTGATCTTCTGCTTGAACTCGACGTGCGGCATCAGGCGGTACGAGGCCGTGGCCACGGGCGAAAACTTGGCGTGGTCCTTGCCCACGCCTTTTCGGCAGTGAGCCTCCAGCGCGATGCTCTGCCCGGGACGCAGCTTCGCGATCAGAATGTCCTCGTGCACGGGACGGATGGCGCCGAAGCGCTCCTCCTGGTTGCCCTGCGGCACCCACTCGAGGTCGCGCGAGTACACAGACGTGTGCAGCGCCTTGGACAGGTCCTGCGGGTGCGCCGGGTCGTACTTGCACGTCACGTCGAGCTTGAACACGATCGTGTTCTCGTCCGTCGCCTCGGCTTCCTCGTTGTCCGGGAACGCCTGGAACTCGCGCGGGTCCACGTTGAGCGGCACGAGCCCGAGGCGGTGCGCGAGCACCTCGTCCTGGATGATCGACGAGTTGTTCCAGATGTACACGTGCTCGATCGCCATGGTCGGCACCTCGGCCAGCAGGATGCGGCGCAGCGCGTTCGCGACCGACGCGTCGATGCCCACGAGGTCGAACACAATCTCCTCCTCCGTCAGGCTCTGGATCTTCACCTTCACCTGCTTCTTCAGCTGCTCCACGTAGTCGTGGCTCGTCACCGTGTCCACATCAGGCTGCAGCAGTAGCAATACACACACATACACACATACACACACAGTATTAGCCACCAGTGGATCTGCTGCCAATGATCAGCCACCACCAGAATCCCGAGAGAGAGAGAGAGAGAGAGAGAGGAGAGACGCACCATGTGCGGCGCATCGAGCCCGACGCGGATGAGCTTGGACGCAGGAACCTTGGCCATCGTGCTGGACTGTTATGTGTGTATGTGGACAGGCAGCGCGCGTGGGCTGGTGCAGCAGCAGTCGGCCGCGGCTCCAGAATGTGATCGGCGCTTGGAGCTGCAGTCGACTTTGTCAAGAGACACCAACTCGCGCTTCGCCAGCCATTCGCCACCCGACTCGCACTTTGTCGGGTATGACTTGCGTGGACCACCTAGATTTACGAGCACACATGGTGACGCGAATGTGGCGCGAATGTGACGCAGTGCGAATGGTGCTCCTCGCCATAGAAATGCACCGACATGCCACGGAAGGTGATCGATGCGAATGCGACAGAGGGCTCCGTGGGTGTACGGCGCTGTACGCACGAGAGAGGTTGCTGTGGCGGCGTGTATGTGTATGTGCTTGTGTTGTTTATTTGATTGTTTTTGTGTTTTCGTCTTGGTTGATGCCAGTCCGTCCTATCGCCTCTGTCGTCCTCGTCCGTCCACTCGTTCATGGCCAGACGTTCGCTCGCCGCTCTGCTGTTTCTTCTCTCTCTCTCTCTCTCTCTCTCTCTCTCTCGTGATTCCCGTGCACCGCTGCCCTTCCCTGTCTCCGTACTCTTCACCGATCGTGGCAAACGCTTGCTCACACACACAGAACGCACCAGCACGAACGAAGCCGAGCCAGACAGGAGCGACAGCAGCAAACAGGACCCGCCGTTGTCTACAAATGCAAAAGTGTTGGCTGGTGGATGGGGAAATGACACCAGCGCCTCTCTTGGATCGTCCGTCGCGTCACGTCTACTTGGTGTAAGTGATCTTTCGGGTCTTGAGCGGCGCCCACTTCACGCGCTTGTAGTAACCCGTGAGCAGCACCATGCCGGCGAGCGCGAGCGCGGTCTGGAAACCCTGCTTCTTTCGCACGTCGTGCTCTGGCTCGGACGCCCACGCGAGGAAGACCGCGACGTCCTTGGCCATCTGCGAGGTCGTGGCAGGCGTGCCGTCTGGGTACTCGAGCTGCCCGTCGTTCAGCTGGCGCTCCATGGCGATCGCGCCGCCGCCGAAGTACGGGTTGTAGTACAGACCTGGCAGCAGCTCCTTGCCCTCAGGCGGCTCGACGTAGCCCGTGAGCAGCGCGAAGAGGTAGTCCGGGCCGCCCACGCGCGCCTTCGACATGAGCGAAAGGTCAGGCGGGATCGCGCCGTTGTTGGCCGCCGCCGCCGCCTCATCGTTCGCGTACGGCTTTGGGAGCGGGTCCGAGAGCTTACCCGGGCGTTCGAACATCTCGCCCTCGCCGTTCGGCCCGTCCTCGACGTCGATGTCGGCAGCCGCAGCCTTCGCCTCGTCCTCCGAGAAGATCACGCCCACGAGGTTGCGGAAGCAGATGCGCTCGAGGCTGTGGCACGTCGAGCAGACCTCCTTGTACACCTGGTAGCCGCGGCGCACGCTCGCGTAGTCGAACGACGACAGCGGGCCCTGGTGGTCGAACCCGTAGTGCAGCGCATCGATCTGGTCGCCGCTGAACGCGGTCACACCGGTCAGCACCGAGCCGCCGACGAGGGCCGAAGCGCCGATCTAGTGTGCATATCAATCCATAGTTAGTACCGGCATTGCCATCGAGCCACAGATAGAGGCGAGCAAATCGCCATGCGCAGTATCATCGAGTCTGGTGGTTTTGGTGGTCCAGCCCGCCGGAACGGAACGACTGGGTGCGAAGAGCTCCGCGCGCACAAGCGCCGCCCGCAGCCTCCACGCCAACGCCCGTACACACGCACGCACACGCGCACACACACACATAGACACACATAGACACAGAGAGCAAGCCTTCCTAGAGACGCACCTTGGCGGCGCGCTGCGCGAATTGAGGAAGGCGGTTCATCTTGGCGTCTGCCGCTCGGCGGTCTCCACTCTTTTTGTTGGTGCGTCCCTGGCCGCTCGCCTCGCGCGCGATGGTCCGATTTCCCCCTCGCGCGGCCGAATTTGCGGCCCAGCCGTTCGCGCGAGGTTTTTACTGCGAGTACGGAGCCTCCGTGGGAACATCCAGCCTGTGGAAAGTGTTTGGCAGACAGCGCGCCGGGTTCGCAGCAGCGGTTGGCTCGGGGAGAAAACCGCTTGTCTGTTTTAAAAAAGAGCTTACAAAACAGACAGCGGATAGATTCGCCGACCTGTTTGCGCTTGCAAATCTGACGCGGTGTCTGCCAGACAGAAATGGATCTCTCGAGGTTATTCGAGCCATACAAAGCGCAAGCTTTTGAGAATCAATCCCTCTGGAGTCGAGCAGCTTTGAGCGTAGTTTACTCCATACTCGGAGCATGCAGCATACCTTCTTGAAACATTTCAGCACAAGGTTTTTGATTAGCCCAGCAAGGTTTTGAGGCTTTTATCCATCACGACTCCCAGTCGCGACCCGCAGAATTGCGCGCTTTCGCCCGCGTCGCCCCTCCTCTCGCAGACACCAAGCGTCTCGAAGTGACCATCCGGGTCCTCCCGCCCGCGGCCCGCTCCGAAACAGCTTCTTTGCTGCCGTCGAAAGCGACTGGACGTATACATCTCGCGTGCACAGTCTCCTCGCGACGTGGTGTTTCTTTGTCGCGTTTTGGATACGTGGAAAGCGAGCCAGCATCAGCAGCATCCGTCGACCATGGTGCGTGCACTCGTCTCTCTGTGTGACTCTCTCTCTCTCTCTCTCTCTATGCGCATCAGTCCGTGCGACTACTGAAGGCTGACACATCCGATGCTTTATACCACGACAGTCGGCGCTCTTCAGCCTCCAGGGGCTCATCACGGTCATCCTGCTCTTCATCTGCATGTGCACGTTCGTGCGCATGAAGTTCCCGACGATTTTCGACCGCGGGCAGCAGCCCGGCAAGCACGAGGGACTCTCGGGGCTCTGCTGGAAGGCATCGCGCATCGGCGAGCGCAAGAGCCCGTACGTCGCCGGCGCGCTCGTCCTCATGGCCGTGCACACGCTCTTCTTCTCCTAAGTTACGCAGTATGCTCCTCGCCTTCATGTACACATTGAATGGGAAAACAACCACATCGCTACTAGAAAACGGATACTGTCCCGAGCGCCTTTTGTACACGACTACTGCCCGTGCACTGGACGCTGTCATGCAGAGCGGTATGACTTGAGCACACACAACGGAAATTGGTTTCGTGGTGTATTGTGTTGTGTGCATGGAAAAAAAAAGAAAAGGGAATGTGAAGCCCACCGCGCTGTGCGATCTCTGCATCTGCCCAACTCGGAGCTACAGCATCGCTACCAATCGTCCACACAGAGGCGACACAGCGCAGCTTCTCTCTCTCTCTCTCTCTCTCTCTCTCTTTGTGCTCTAACCCTGCAGCAAGCAGCGCAGGTGGCGAGCTGCTTACTTCTTGACTGGCGAGCCGCCCGACGTGCCCATGCCGAAGACCGTCTTGAACGTGTCGTAGATCCACCACTGGAGACCCGTGAGCGTGCCGATCATGATGATACGCGTGC
>JAADWH010000878.1:0-12598 GCA_023335995.1 Globisporangium nagaii
TGAGATGGCGAAACGGCGCGACCAAAAGTGTAGCCATCTGGCGTCCAGCATTCTATGCTCCGAAAGTGTCACTGAGAGAAGCGCTCTCGTGTGCCTGTTCTGCCACTGCGGAGTCGCCATACACAGATCGAATCTTTGCGAAATGGTCTCGCTCACGTGTTCTTCGCAAACAACGATGACGAAAATGGGCGACGACGCCAGCGAGAGCGTCGCGTGCAGCTCCTCTGCGGCCCCCGAAGCAGTGGTTGCTGTTGCTGCTGCTGCTGCTGCTGCAGACAATGATGCACGAGACGCAGACGAAGCAGTGGCGCCGTTCTCAGCTGCGACCGAGTCCGTCCTGCGCAGACGCAGCAAGAGCAATCCAACGGTGACGACTCCAGCAGCAGCGACTGTCCCGCCACCGAAGCTCGCGATGCTGCCCAACCGGTTCCTCACGTCCGCTGGCGACGACAACGCAGCTTCTATCGTGCTGAGTGCAAAGCCCGCGGCTGTGTCAGTCGGTAGCATCAGCAGTGTGTCGTCGCCAGGCAGCGACAAAGGCGCGAAGACGGTGTCCAACAGCAGCAACAGCGCCGCTGGCAGTCCCATCGCCACCAGTGCCACCAGCAGCCGCTTGACCGCGCTGTCCCCACTGGCGATGCAGCGCATGCAGCGACTGCACAACCTGCGCGTGCAGACGGAGTTCTCCGCGCCATCATCGTCGTCCCCGTCGCCTGCGCCGCACCCGCGATCGTCGCCGCACCCGCGGTCGTCACCGCCGCACTCGAGCGGCTCGCGAGGTTCCAAGAGCGCGGTGGACTCGAGCGACGACTCGGCGCTGCTGCTGCTGCGCGAGAACCAGAAGGCGCTCGCCACTCATCCTAACCCGACTGGGCCCACCGGAGCGGGTGGGCAGCCGCAGCCGCACGCGTTCCGGCTGGCGGACTTCTTCTACAAGGAGATCTTCGGCGTGCACGATATCAAGCAGACGGACGAGATGCACCAGGAGCGCGTGCAGAACTTCCTTGTCGTGCCGTACAACATCGAACAGATGTTCGTCTTCGGCGTGTTCCTGGCGCTCGACAGCTTCCTCTACGTGTTCACGTACCTGCCGCTGCGCATCCTGTTCGCCTGCGGCTGCGCCGTGACGTCGTCCTTCCACACGCGCGTGTTTCGGCGCACGCACTTCTACGACCTCATGGTCGCTGTCATCATCTTCGTCGCCACCTTCGTGCTCTGGCGCGTCGACATGTCGCGCGTCTACCACGCGATCCGCGGGCAGGCGATGATCAAGCTCTACGTGCTCTTCACCATGATCGAGGTACTGAGCCTGGGGATTCTTCGCTGGGATGCGAGCGTGGCTAACCTTGCTGATGCTCATGCTGATCTGGACTTGGACTCGGACAGATCTTCGACCGACTCTTCTCGTCGCTCGGCCAGGACATCCTCGACTCGCTCTACTACACAGCCAAGTACCAGCCGCGCCGCGTCAGCCGCATGTTCCTCGACTTTGCCGTCGCGATCATCTACGTCGATATCCTTCCCGACTGAGCCATTCTTGTGCTTGTGTGCTGCATGTGGATGCGTTCTGTGCTCTCCTTTGTTGTGCGACAAGCTCTCCTTGACTGCGCTGCACTGCTGCACTCGCTGCTGCTCTTCGCGCAGGTCGTGACGATCAACGTGGCGATCAACTCGAGCAACACGTCGCTGCTCACGCTGCTCATCTCCAACAACTTTGCAGAGCTCAAGGTGTGCTCGCCTCGGCTGGGCTTTCGTGCGTCTTGTCTAGGCTTTGCACAGACTCATGGGATGTTGTTGTCGTGCCAGAGCTGCGTGTTCAAGAAGTTTGAGGAGCAGAACCTGTTCCAGATCGCGTGCAGCGACATCGTCGAGCGCTTCAAGCTCCTGCTGATCATCGGACTGATCCTGCTGCAGTCGAACGCCAAGGACGTCGCGTACGGAACGGTGCGTGGACACCGCATCGATTGCTCGGCAGGCTCTGTGTGGAAGATGTACTGACTGTGCGAGTCTTGTGGCGGTGTCCCCCTGCGAGAGATCAGACAATGGTGATGCTCGCCGAGATGGTCATCGACTGGCTCAAGCATGCGTTCATCACCAAGTTCAACCAGATCCCGCCGTCCGTGTACTCCAAGTTCATCACGATCCTCTGCCGTGACCTCACGGGCTGGAAGAACGAGGACACGATCCTCGACCACACGCACCACGTCTCGCGGCGGCTCGGGCTCGTGTCGCTGCCGCTCGCATGCGTCGTGCTGCGCATGGTGATCAAGGCGCTCGCGGACGCGCCGTTCCAGTTGAGCACCGTGAGCGGCGCGCTCATGACCGTCGCGTTCTTCCTGTGCCTCGCAGCTTTCAAGGCGCTGCTGAGCCTCGTGCTCATGATCTACGCGTGCAAGTCGGGTCGCTTGGACGACACGCGGCCGAAGAGTCCGCGCGCCGTGCGCCACCTCGAGTCCATCCAGCGCTATCGGTTCTAGCAAGCGAGCGCTGCGGCGATGGCAGCAACGATCACATAGAGCAATGACAGCAAGAGGGGGGAGCGGGAGAGTTCACACCAGTGCCAAGTCTTCGTATCGAGGAGCCAGCTGCAGAGCGAGGCACAACAAACGAGTCTCTGCAGCCCGCGCAACAGCAACATGCTCCCATTCTCGTTCTTCTTCATCGTCATTTTCTTCATCTCTTTGTGTTGGTTTCTCTCTTCTCCTATCTGGGCTTTAGATCTTCACGCTCGACTCCTTCTCTCGTGGTGAAGCTGGGACTTACTGATACAGCTTACTTGTACATTGCCTTGTCCGCTCACTTCTCACGCGCTCGTCTTCGTCTTCGTCGTCTTCGCCTCTCTCTCGCTTGCCTTCCACGCGCGCGTCCTCACTCTCTCTCTCTTTCTTCTCTTTGATACAAAAGCCTTTCATGCAATTTTTCTTCTTTTATCTACAAAACGAGCAAAACTTTGTCCTCCTCCTCCATTCCTCCACTTCGCCGCTGCCGCCGCCGTCTTCTTCTCACGCACGCACTCTTCATTCCTCCAAACTTGACTGTTGACTTATATCGATTCCTTGCTCCCCACGCCACGCCACACACTCTCGCCACGCAGCTTCCGTCTGAGAGAAACGATTCGCGCTCGCACGTGTCTCCTTCGCCATCCACGCTGCAGACTCATCACGCGCGACTCGTGCCAGCTGGGTTCAGCCCTCCGAGACCGCTGCCGACACCCACGTCACCCATGAGCCCGCCGCCCACGCCGCGCTGAGGGGCGACGTGGTGGTGCTGGTGCTGCGCGTGGTGGGACGAGTAGCCGCCGTGCGAGCTCGCCGCGTGGTGCACCGGCATGCCGTGGTGGCTCGCGTGAGGGTGCGCGAGCGAGTACCCGCCTCCCTGGTGCTGGCTCGGGTATTGCTGCTGCTGCTGGTGGTGGTGCCCGTAGCTCATCGTCTGAGGCGGCAGGCGACTCAGCTGCTGCAGGTGGCTGCCGTTCGTGTCGTACATCCCGCCGTCGCTCGTGGGCGAGAGACCCATGTCCATGCTGATGTCCATGTTCGGGAAGCGCTTGAGAATGCGCGCCGTGATGCGGCGGCCGCCAGACGTGTTCTTCATGCACGCCAGGTGCGGCCGGATCGACTTGACGAGCTGCAGGCACTGCTCCTCCGAGCACACGCACAGCGCGCGCTGCACCACGTAGTTGGCGAACTGGTCCTGCAGCATCTTGTTCATCTTCGGGCAGTTGATAATCTCCTTGATGTAGTTCTGGCGCACGCGCTCAGGCGCCTTCTCGAGGCACTTCTCGATCACGTTCGAGCTGAACTTCTGGATCGAGAGCTCGAAGATGTTGCCCAGCGGCTTGACGATCACGCCGTACGCCTCCTCTGCCGTGCACGAGTCCAGGACGTACTGCACCACGTAGTTGCCGTACGGATCCTGCATCAGCTTCATCGCCTGCTTCTCCACCTGCGCGATCACCTCCGCCTTCTGTTGCTTGTTCGCCGCGTCCAGACAGCGCTGCAGCACGCAGCAGCCGTGGCGGTGCGTGCCAACCGTCGTGCACTCCTTGCACACCGCGTCGAACACAAACTGGTTGTACTCGGGCTTCATGAACTGCAGCGCACGCTGGATCACGTGGTTCCCGTTCGAGTCGATGCACAGGCGCACGGCGTCGTCCTTCAGCGCCTCGACGATGATGTCCGGCAGGTTCACGGTTCGGCGCACGCCAGAGCTGAGCTCGCGCCTGCGTCCGTCGCTCTCCACCAGATCGTCGTCGTCGTCGTCGTCGTAGCTGCTGTCATCCTCAATCACCTCCGCTGACGTCGCGCACACCTCGACCACTTTCTGCACCGAGCGCGTCCCGTGGAGGTTCAGCGCCGCCGCCACGAGGTTCGAGCTCACGCGACGGATGATCGCGAGCCGCTTCTTCTCCGTCACGCGCTCCAGCAGCTTCTGGAACAGGTAGTTGCCGAACGGGTCCACCATCATCTCCGCCAAGTGGTCCAGCGACTCCTGGTAGATCACTTCGCACAGATCCTGACGGTCCTCGTAGTCCAGCTGCTCCTGGAGCAGGCGGCAGCCGTTCTGGTCCTTCGACATCGCGAACACGCGGCCCTGGATGTCTTCCACGCCGAGCGCAGCGCTTAGACCGGATGAGTCGCCCGCCGAGATCAGCGTCGGCGCACTGATTCCGCCGAGCCCGCTGCCGCCAACAGACTGCGAGCCGCCGAGACCGCTCAGGCTGTTGCTGCTGCCGCCGCTGCTCATACTGCCCAAGCCGCCGAGGTCTGTCTGTCTGAACCCGCTGCGAGACTGCTGCTGGCGCGCGAACGGGTGCGAGTATTCGTCGCCGCCACCCTGAAGTCCCTGGTGGTGGTGGTGGTGCGGAGGAGGCGAGAGCTGCAGCTGCTGGCTGTACATGCTGCCACTGCCCATGCCCGAGCTACTGCTGCTGTGCTGGCTCAGGTGCTGCAGGTGGTGCTGGTTCTGCACTGGCTGGTGCGCAAACTTGCACTTGCTGCCCATGCGGCAGTGGCCCTGCAGGAAGAACTTGCACTGTTTGGTCATCCCCATGGACGAGCCAAGCCCCATGCCCCCCATCTGGTGCATGTTCTTGCGCGGCGAGTGCGGCGGCGAAGCCTCAGGCAGCGGTGGCGTCATGCGCGAGTAGCCGTGGCTGTTGCCCATGTTCTGGCGACCGCCGCGACCGCCAGCATTGCCGCGCAACCCCATCGGAGCGCCTTGCTGCTGCTGGAAGTGCATCGGGTTCGCGTGCGGCGCGTTCATGTACATGCCGTTCGAGTTGTACGCGGCGCCACCAGACTGCACGATGTTCGGGTTCCACTGCCCACCCCCAGAGCTCATCTGGCTACTGCGACCGTAGCCGCCACCGCCGCCGCCGCCGTACGAACTCTGGTTGCTGCGGTACATCCCGTGCTCTTGCTGGCGCTGTTGCTGTTGCTGCTGGTGGTACTGCTGTTGCTGCTCTCTGCTGCTCACGTTGACTCCATACTGCGAAGACGAGCCGTTGCCTCCATAGTATTCCTGCTCCTGGTAGTACGACGCCGCCGACGACTGCTGCCCGCCGTCCTGGCTGCCGTGCCACGAGTCCTCCGAGCCCATGCGAGGGCTCAGTTGGTAGTTGTTGTAGCTGCTTGCGCTGCTCGAACGGGACATCATCGGCGGCGCCTGAAGATCCTGCTGCTGCTGGTGGAGGCGGATGTGGCTGCTGCTGTTGCTGCGACCGAACTTCTTCGGGGACTCCGGCACCGGGTTCAGCGTGAAGTGGCCCGACGCGAACGCGTTGCCGCCGCCGACGCCACTGCCGGCGCTGCTCGTGCTCATCTTGTAGTCGTCTACGGCCAGCTTCAGAAAATCGCCGCCGAGCGACTGGCTGGGCGACTGCGAGAGAAACATCTCGATGCTGTTCTTGCGGTGGTTCGGCAGCGCCGACACCACGTGGCTCTGGCGCGTGCTCGTCGTCACCTTGGACTCCGCGAGGCTGCCCCCGCCAGTGTACCGGTGCTGCGGCACGGGGAACGCCTGCGAAACCGGGATCGCGCTGCTCGTCGTCGCCGTCCTCGTCGCACTCGTCACCGGCTGGTCGTGGCTCGCCTGGTTTGTCGGCGAGATCACGTGAGGAGACAGAATATCGTTGTTGCCCGTCGGCGATCCCAAGTCTTCCGGGTACTCGTCTTCCTCATACTTCCTGCAAGTCGCACAAACAATGCACTGGTTAGCATTCCCCCTCACGCACGGCACAGCGGATAGTCGCGCGGCTTATAGAGCAACGTACATGTTCGAGAAGAAGTTGCTCGAGCTGCCAAAGCCAAAGAACGTCGACGACTCAAAGTTAAGGTTCGGCGGCGCGGAGCCTGGGCGGTGGAGCTGCTGCGGTGGCGGCTGCTGCTGCTGCGGCTCGTCCTCGTCGAAGACCGTCGAGCTGAGCGACGACCCAGAGTCCACCGAGCGCAGCAGACGCTGCGGGTCGTCGCTGTTGTGCGGCGACGAGCCCGCGGACGACTTGTGCACCGAGCCCGAGGCGCTCGAGCCGGAAGACGAGTCGCCGCTGTGGCCGAGCTTCCCTGTCGCGTGGCGGTGCGTGGTCGGCGCCAGCTCCATCTTCTTGCGGCTTCCTAGCGCGAAAGGCGTCTCTTCCCCAATCGTGACTGGCTGTGGAAGCAGAGGGCTTCTCGTCGTTCACTTCGCTGTACACGCGCGGAGACTATTCACACAAACGCAACACACGCCTGTTAGCTCGCAGCTATTCGCAGGCGCTACTGCGACGCGAGAGGGGAGAACGAGCACCCGTGCGTGTGGGGGGAAAGTGCGGCGTCACGTCAGTCGCGACTGGCGATCCCAACCGGACAGGAGGGGAGGGAGGGGGAGGGAGGGATTGGCTCGTCAAGCGCCGATTCGGATCTGACGATCCGCAGCCCCCACGCCCTCTTCTCTTGCGCGGCGCAGCGCACAGTACACGCGCTCGTTCCCCCTCACCGCGCCGTACAAATCAACACACAGCAAGCAGCTCCAGCGAAGTTTCCTCACCTTTCCTCCCGCGTGATTGATGGATAGATGGATGGATGGATGGATGTGCCAGCCGTCTTCGATCGATCTGCTCGTCTGTCGTCTGCACCGCCAGTCGGTCAGTTAGTCCGTCGGAAGGCGCTGTCGTCGTCGCGTTTCCTCGAATCGCCCGCGCGTGAGTGCGCTGCTGCTGGCTGGATGGGTTCGCTTCTCGCCAACGCCTCTCTGCGTTAGTCGGCGCGCACGAACGCACACTGGTCTAGCGTACACTGGCGGCGGTTGCTGGAGGCGCTGGTGGCTGTGCTCGCGGTGGCAGCGGTCGTGGGCGAGTGTCGCTGCGTGCTGCGTCGCGCCGCCGTCCGTGTCAACCGCGTCGATCGCTCGCTTCGGTCGCTCTGCCCGCGCGCTTTTCAAAGCCGGCGCGGTTGGGTGTGGCGTGGCCGGAGTGGCTGAGAGGGAACAGCTCGTTTTGTCGCTTTTGGTGCAGAAGGCGGTTCTGTTATTTGCGGTTGTTGAGGGGTGCATTCTGCTATTTCTGTGCTCGTAGTACTGCTTTGAGTGATTTTTTGGGTGTGCTGAGCTACGGTTGTGCTGATGTCGCTGCTGTTTTGCCTTTTATTTGAGCTGGTGTAATGAGAGAAGACAGTCCCGCTTCGTCCACATTTGTAATTTACAAAGGGATGCTTTTCGTATTAAATCATATTGTGACGAGTACATTTGTAGATGCGTGTATATTATGCGCTTACTTTCGCAGTTTAGATGATCTCTTTATCCTTGCATAAAAATAATGAGCCGCACAGGCGCTTTTCTGTAGTAAATCAGAAAAAACACTGACTGATTTCGCAGTATCACATACCATCGAGCCTCTGAAAGCATATTTAATGAAAGTGCATTGCGTTTCGCGCAAAACAGAGAAGCGCGAGGAATGTATACTGGGACATTTGTCCGCATACACTCGCGTATAGCTGCGACCGTCGTTTGTGTGTGCACATTGCGATTCGTTGAACCTGAGTCCGATAGATTTTGGTTGCAGCGCATTCTTTCACCGAGTTCCGCCAAGCGCGTGAATGCAAACGAAACCTGTTGGAGTGCGCTGCTGACGGCGCAACAGTAGAGTCTGTCTCTGCATGGACCTGGGTCGCAGGACTCGCGGCGTCGGAGAACGATGTCCAGCAACAGAATGCTGATCTCACACCTCCATGACAACTCGAATGTTGCACTCGCTGACGCACCGCCGTCATCGGGACGATTCCTTCGAACAACCAAGCGCTCGACCGACTGTTCCTTTGCACCGACACGCCGTCGAGCTTGCGGGTGCCAGACCAAAGGGCGTGCTGCACACACCCAAGCAATAGCTAACAAAGTTGGCGCCGTTTTCCAGCTGTTGCTGGCGGAAACGCGCGCGAGTTGCTGGCTGCTGTTCAGCTTTTCCGCTGTGCTGGAGCCCTTTCCAGCCATTCAAGTTCGGGGAGGGATGAATCAGTTAGTATACACGCGTCCGACATTTTTATCCGGATGCCATCTGGTATACATTCTCGTGACTCACACTCCTCTTTTCTTCTCTCTCTTTCCGTTTGTGTGCCAAAAGTCAACACAGCGAAATGCAGCAGCGTCGCCGGCGTGACGCGGAGCAGCAGCGCTCCTTGTCGCGGATCGGCCCGGCGTTCGTGTGCCTCGCGTACGCGCTCATCGCCGGCGTCGCCGGGGTGCACTTCCGCGTGCTGCTGCCGCGTGCTGCAGGTGGGGACGGCAGCTCGGCGCCGCTGCGCGCCGCGTTTCGCCAGTGCGTCAGCGTGTTCCTCCTGCTGGAGCTGCTCGCGCAGTACTCGCTGGCGGTGTGGACAGATCCGGGATACGTCGAGCGCACAGCGCTGCGCGATGCCGATGACAGCAGCAACGGCTCCTATGCTGCTGTGGATGGAATCTGCAGCAAGTGCGCGGCAGGCAAACCGCGGCGCGCGCACCACTGCCGCGTGTGCGCCGCGTGCGTGCACGAGATGGACCACCACTGTCCGTGGATCAACAACTGCGTCGGTGCCAACAACTACCGTGCGTGCTGCTCGCTGTGACGACTGCCATGCGCCTTCGAGTAGGATCGGAAGCTGACTGGCTGTGGTGCCGTTCCAGGGTTCTTCTGGCTGCTGCTTCTGTACCTGTGGGTCTGCTGCGCGTACGTCGCGACGCTCTCGTACGAGCCGTTCGCCAAGGTGCTGCAGGCCCAGAAGCACCGCAAGGCGACGAGGACTACGCTGCCGCTCGAGGATCGCGTGGGAAACGTGGCGACTCTGTTCTCGTTCCTGCTGACGAGCACGCTCGGCGTCGCGCTCTGTGGCTACTGGACGTGGCACTTGTACCTGGCGCTCACGCAGCAGACGATGATCGAGTTTGCGGGCCGAGCAAGCGACCCGAGCCGCTAGTCAGGACAAGATCCGCCACAAATGTCGCCGCCGCCCCCACTCCGCTGCAAGCTGAGCAACCTGCAGCGCATGCTCGGGAGAAGCGACAGCTTGTGGCTCGTTGCGCTCGTGCTGCCGCCGCTGCCAGGAACAGCGGCGCATCCTCCACTGACGAAGAGAGACGGCGACGCGGCGCGATGGAGCGTCTAGCGATGCTGACGCATTCGTGCGCAGGCAGTAAAGAGCGAGTGTTCGCTGCAGCCATCGAAGCCATCGAGTTGGTGATGGTCCGAAGGAGGACGCGGGAGAAGAATCCGAGATCACAGAGGCTTCGGATACGCCGGATCTGAAGCCGAGAGATACATTCTCGCCATGTGACGATCCTTCTCGGTTGAAGCGACGCGTCCGATAGGTACCAAACAAAAGTAGAGTGGAGGCGATGATGATGGCGACGATGAGGGCGAAGCGAGAGAGAGAGAGAGAGAGAGAGAGAGAGAGAGAGAGAGAGAGAGCAACAGCATTGTGCACCAACGCTCCTCAGCTCTCGCGAAAGAGAGACACTGCGAGCATAACGACGTGTGCATGTCGCGCACCGAATGAAGCGACAACGACGCGAGCTCCCGCGACGCCAGCCACAAGAATTTGCTGCTGCTGTTGTTCTGGTGCCCATCCCAATGCCACCCAAACGGCAATGCTACTCTCTCGCGCTCGGTTCAACGTGGAGCGAACGCAAAGAAGGAGCGACCGACACGCCTGCATGCCAAGTCGCAGAGCCATCGAGCATGGGATCGCAATGCGGTTATCGCGGAGCGAGCGTGGCGCTGGCAAGCGAGTCCGATGCGCGCACCGGTATCTGCCGCTTTGCGCGCGAATGGCCACGGACGTGGTGGTCGAATGGCGGCTTCCGCAACGTTCTCTCGGAAATTTCTTGCGCCTGATTCGAAGAGCGAGGAGAAGGGATGGATGTGGGTACAGGCACAGAACGCTCCGAAAGAGTGACACTATCGCTTTTCAGATCCAAAGTGCGGTCGAGACGGTCACTCGCGCGGGGAAGATCGGCTTCTTTTTCGAAGAGGCATTTTTTGTTCATCTTTTCGATTGGAAGCCATTTGGGAGGGCAAAGGCTGATGTTCCGAGCTGTGTCCAAAAGCTCACAAGCGCACACAGCGAGCAGCGGCGCTTCGCCCGAGCCAGTTGCTGTTCGCCAGCGCCATTGTGCCGAGGAGCCACAAAGCAGCGCTAGAGCATCAAAAGGTCAAGAGAGTGGATTGCAGTGTGGACAACGTCAAGTTGCCCAAAATGGAGAGGCTCTCTCGGCGACAATAGAGAGAGTGTGAGAGAGAGAGTGAGTGACTGCGACATGAAGCCACCGAAGAGGCAGCAGAACTGACTCGCGTGCCCAAAACGAGACATCCCGAGCTACCGAAAGCAAGCGCTGGTGCTTGATTTGGGTTCCTCCTGTTCCTGAGAGCTCTTCGCTAGCAACGAGAACGAGAACGAGATCGAGCGAGAGAGAGAGAGTGGAGTGGAGAGCGATCACGCCGTTCCATTCCCATTCGGCTGCTGCTGCTCGCACTCAGGAAGAGAAGACGCGGCGGTGGCGACGACGAGAGGAAAAACGAACAACAACCAGCAGCTTTCGCAGACGGCAAGGCAGCACGGCGCGCGACTGGGGTCTTTCTCTGTCTGTCTATCCGCGGAGCTGCTCATTCGTGAACGCGCGCGCTCTATAGCACAGCAGCTCAAGAAACACACCGCCGCCGCCGTTGTCTCTGATATATACGTTTCCGATTGCTGACTGTACGTACGAGCTCTGAAGACGCACGGACGCAGAGCCGCCTTGCGAGACGCAGGGTCCAGTCACTCGGTCGTTCATTCCCGAAAGCGCGCGGCGCTGCTCATAGCACAGCGCACGATGGCGGCAGAGCCAACGTCGGTCGCGGATCTGAAAGCGTTCAGCAGCAGCAGCAGCGATGGCACTGCCGCCGCGCACCCGAAGCGCTCGACGGAGCGGCGGCTGCGCAAGATGAGTCAGGAGTTCCCGCCCGCGGCGTTCTCGTTCCACGTCCAGGCGCGCGTGCTCTGTGTGGGGCTGGCGGTAGTCTACCGCGTCGCGATCACGATGACCACGACCACAACGTGCGTCGTGACGCACCAGATGCCGTCGAGCAGCAGCAGTGGCGGCGGCGGCGCAGCAGCGGCAGGCTCGTCGTGCCAGGCGTGGGTCATCGCGATGAGCCAAGCCAAGTTCCGCGCGTTTTACTCGCAGGCGCGCGCGGTTCTGCGGCAGCCGGCGATCCGGCAACACGTCGAGCGTAGCGACAGCGAGTGGAAGCCTTTCGAGCGCTTCCTGCAGCAGCTCGCGGACGTGCTGGACCAGTACGAGCACCTGCAGACCGCGTTTGCGATCCACGTGGACGTCGAGACGATGAACGAGGGCAAAGTGGCGCTCGAGGCGTTCCTTACCGACTGCTGGAGTGCGTTGGAGATCATCATCCCGTCGCTGGCGGCTGAGCCGCACTTCCCGGCGTCGCCGCTCGGCCGCGAGATCCTCTGCATCTACGTGCTCCTGCGCGACTTCTTGGCGTTCCCAGAGTGCATCCTCGAGGCGAACTGCATCTACGCGAGCGCGATCTTGAGCCTCGAAGATGTCGAAGAGCTGCTGCCGACGCTCTCGGAGCACGCGTGCAGCATCTGCCTCGAGCGCCTGACGTTCAGCGCCACGCGCGACCTCGACCCGGCGGCGTCGTCTCGAGCAGACAGCGCGGATGCGACCGACGCTGCGTCCTGCGCCGCGGCGGACGTGCAAGAGAGCGCATTCTCGGTCAAGCTGCCGTGCACACACCTCTTCCACGAGAACTGCATCATGGCGTGGCTGCGGCACAACCCGTCGTGCCCCGAGTGCCGCGCGAGCGTCGGACGCAAGTCATAGATACCATAGCAGAGCCATAGCGATAGGAAATACAGTAGCACCCATACATCCATGCACACAGCACCTCGCTCTCCACGAGAGACAGTCATCGCGCTCGCTCTGATGCATATTCTCTGCTCAGTTCTCGCAAAGATTCGATCTGTGTATGGCGACTCCGCAGTGGCAGAACAGGCACACGAGAGCGCTTCTCTCAGTGACACTTTCGGAGCATAGAATGCTGGACGCCAGATGGCTACACTTTTGGTCGCGCCGTTTCGCCATCTCA
>JAADWH010000879.1:0-12593 GCA_023335995.1 Globisporangium nagaii
AAATGGTTGGAAATGGTTAGGAAACCAGCGAGACCGCAAATCCAGAGCAGCTCGAACATACCTTGTGGTGCATGACGCTTGGATGGCGGTAGACAGCAGCAAACTTGTCCTTGAGTTGTGAAACTAGCGAGTAATCGGCGCGAGCTGTGCCTTCGTCAGTGACAATCCGCACTGTCACGTGGGCGGGGAGATCACGAACTCGCCGCCGAGTCCGCCGTAGAAGTCGTCGTTGCCACGACGTCACCATGTTCTCATCAACTGCTGAGAAGACACTCGCACGAGAAGGGGGTCAATCGCACCCGGAACACCAACCACGCACTCGAGCCTCGCGGCGTGCGAAGCACCAATCGTGCCCATGCCTTCCTCCAGACACTTGACAAAAGTGCCGAGCGACTCATTCACTTGATTTTTGTATGAAATAGCGGATTTTGAAAGCTTGGATCTCAAAATCCACTATTTTATACAAAAACCAAGTCAGTAGTGGATTCTGCCAGCCCTAGCTGGCATTTCCGCGAATGAGACATCTCAAAAGAGGAAGGGCAAGGGATGTGAGCCTAACCCGCTCCGTCGGCGCTGCCAATTGGTGGAAAATACCCAGCGCCAGCTCCCGATCAAATCTCCACCCGAGAATTAATCGAGAGATGCCTCATCAATCATCTCGAATATGTCAGACCCGAACCCAGCGCCAGGAGGAGAAGACGAGCGCGCGCCGTGCGTGACTCTGTGCGAAGCAGCAAGCGAGCGTCGCCTCTCTCTCTCTCTCTCTGCACCTCCGCCAGCATGCTGCGATCCGTCGTCGGCGCCATGAAGCAGCAGCACGCGCGCATCGCGGAAGAACGAGGAGGAGATGGAGACGACGGCGACGAGGACGCGCAGGAGAGCGTGGACATCGACGCGGTCACGCGCGCGCTCGGGCTCTCGTTCATCGCGCGCGCGAGCGCTGGGCGGCATGGAATGGTCGTCGGCAGCTCCAGCTCCAGCTCTAGCTCCAGTGAGAGTGAGAGTGACGACAGCGAGAGTGACGACGACGACGACGACGAAGCGCAGAAGGACAAGGCGGAGAATGACGATGACAAGCAGAAGCGCAGAGAAGCCAAGGCACTGGCGAAGAAGAAGCAGCGCGCGCGTGAGAAGCTCCAGCGGAAGTTTGTGCGCAAGCTCAAGAGCCGCAGCGACATGGACGCGTCGGCGTCCATCGCCGCTGCTGGTGCTGGCAGCACGAATGGCAGCAGTGGGGTCGGCGCGTTCGGGTTCCCGTCGCTCGCGAGCACTGCGATCCTGAAATTCAAGAACCTGCCGTCGTCGAGACGCATGCGCACGCTGCACAAGCAGAGCGACCCGTGTCTCATGGGCGACTCGCAGAGCCTGAGCTCTGACGACGACGACGACGACGACGACGTTGACGAGAAGCCCAGCTACGGTGGCGGCTCAATGCGCAACGACGCGAGGCTGCAGCCGCAGATTTCGACGATCATGCCCTTGCCGTCGATGGACGACGGCGACGTTGCTGGCGTCGACGCCGCAGGCTTTGATGCGGAAATGGGCATCGCGTTGTCGCCAAGCGCGCAAGCGCAGTCGTCACTCGAGTCGACTGGCGTAGACCGACTGACCGAGCTCGACACAGAGACGCTCGCAGCGCTGCGGCAGACTCACATCCAGCGCACACGCACGGCGTCGGACGCTGTCGCCGCGCTTCAGCAGCAGCAGCAGCAGCAGCAGCAGCAGCAGCAGCAAGCGCAGCGTCTGCAGGAGAAAGGGAGTGTTCCGTGGGGCGGGCTGCGCAAGGAAGCGCTGCGCGTGTACGGCAAGATCAACAACTCGTACTTTGCGTACTGGCTCGTGGTCTGCTCGATCGCCGTCATCGCGCTGGACGTCATGGCGGTCATCTTCGTCAAGCACGCGTTCAACTCGAGCCACGACGCGCACGGGAACCGCATCGCGCTGCGTCATCACCAGCACCGGTCGCTGGGAGAGATGGGAGGAAAAGAAGGGGGAGAAGGGCACGACGACGCGTGCGACTGGCGCCTCAAGCTGCTCCGCGGCATGCACTTCGTCGGGATCCCCAACATTCTACTCGTGGCGCCCGTGCTGTTCTCGTCCGAGTGCTTCGCGCTCTATAAGTCCAAGCACAACCGCATCGTGCGTCGGCCGTACCTGCAGGTCTGCGAGCTCATCATCACGTTCCAGATGGCGTTCATGATCTACTTTGCGTTCGACCAAGTTTTCAACCTGCCCGAGACGATCCGGTGCCACGAGAAGTACACGGCGAGCGAGATCGCGATGCTCTACTCGTCGCTCGTGATGTGGGCGGTGCTCATGCGCCAGATCGTGCTCTTCTGCCGCTTCATCACACACCAGAAGCTGCAGGCTGACGGCGCAAACGACGCGAACCACACGTCGGAGATGAGTTCGTGGCTCAAGCGGTGCGTCCTTTGCTTCCATCCTCGCTATGGAGATGCGTTTTTGAGATGCTGACAACCGACTTGTCCGATGGCTCTTGCTTCTGTAGGATCATGTCGTGGCCGGGACTCACGAAGCGCGACCGAAGCGCGAAGCTATTCAAGAAGAAGCTGTACCGTGCTGTGATTCGCGGCGACATCGAAGGCGCGCAGAAGCTGCTGGAAGCGGCGAAGGAGACGCACGGCATCGCGTGCGTGAACGACTTGTACCGCACGCCCGTGATGTGGTGCTTCGCGTTCGCGCAGTCGTGCAAGAACCCGCTGCACATCGCGGCGATGTACGGCAACATCATGATGGTGCATCTGCTGATCCTACACGGCTTTGACGTGAACGCGCTCGACAAGGTCGCCCGCGTGAACTTCAACCTCGGACTGCTGTTCAAGATCTGCACGCGCATCCTGGTACGTTGCTGTTGGCTAATTTAAAAACATAGGTGTGCCTGTGTGCTGACATCGTTTGTGGTGTTGTCCGACCAGATCCGCACCCAGGACGGTCTCAAGTCGCCGCTCAAGTCTGTGCTCTGCACCGTGCTGCTTCCTCCGATCCACGGCGCAGTCGCCAGCGGCCACGTGAACGTCGTACGGCTGCTCATCGAAAGCGGCGCGAACGTGAACGCGTTGCCGAAGGCGTCTTTCTACTACCCCGCTGGTGTGCTGCCTCCGATCTTTGTCGCCGACGATCCGCAGGTTCTTCAGCTGCTGGTGGCGAATGGCGCGAACTTCCTGCACGTCGCGCCGGTGTCGCTCTCTGGCTTGATGCAGACGTTCGCGACGCCGCTGCAGCGCGCCGCGTTCACGATGCGCTCATCGCTGAGCGACTATTTGGTGGAATCTGGCGCTGATGTCGCGCTGACGCCTCTTCACGCTGCGTCCGCTTCAGGGAACACGAAGAAAGTCCAGTCGCTGCTCTCGCACGGCACCGCGGTGGACACTCTTGGAGAGCGGGTCGAGGGCGTGCACTTGCGAACGCCGCTGCACTGGGCTGCGATCGTTGGCAAGATTTCGTCTGCGAGACTCCTGCTGCGAAAAGGAGCGAGCACGAAAGCGCAGGACCGAGATGGCCGAACGCCGCTGCACTGGGCGGCGCACAACGACCACACAGACATGGTCGAGCTCCTGCTCGCGAACGACGCGGATGCGAACGCGCAAGACCACGAGGGCACGCCTGTCCTCTGCTTCGCGGCGGAAGCCGAAGGCGTGAGTTTCGGCACGATCTCGAGCCTCGTGGCCGCTGGCGCGTCTCTGAAGCACAAGGTCGCGAATGGAGACACGGCTCTCCACATCGCGCTTCAGCGCGAGAACCGCCAGACAGCGCTGTCGCTGATCAAGTGCGGAGCGAACATGATGACGACCAACAGCTTTGGCAAGCGTCCCGTGGACTGCACGACGTCTACGGAGCTCCAGTTCACGCTGAAGAAAGAAGCCGGGAGTCGCGATGTGATGATCTCGTACACGCACACGCACTTTGAGTTTGCGCAGCAGGTGCGCGAGTACCTGGAGAACCACTGCTCGCTGACGTGCTGGATGGACACGATGGATCCGAGCGGCATTGGCGGCGGCGCAGTGTGGCGTGAAGAGATCGCGCGCGGCATCCAGAAATGCTCGGTCGTGCTGAGCCTTGTGTGCGACGGCTACACCAAGTCGGAGTGGTGTCTGAAGGAGCTGGCGCTTGCGAAGAACATCCGAAAACCAGGTACGTCCTGCATGCTGTTGGGCTTTGCTGTATGCACTCCTCGTTCGTGTTCATACTTGCTGACTGTGCTTGTTTGCTCGATTGATCAATTGACTGTGCTGCGCAGTGGTGGGACTCATTGTTGAAGAAGGGAGCAAAGCGATGATGGCTCCGTTGGAGGTACGTTTGCACACCCCTCACTTCCGATTCCTGAGCAAGCATCGTGTTTGTCCTCCGACTGACGCCACACGTTTGCGTGTTTGCAGACTCTCCTGCCAGTCAAGAAGCGCATTGTGTTCAATGACTTCATCACGTCAAAGCGTCAGGATGGCCGGAAAGTGCTCTTTGACATTAACGAAGAGGCGTTCGCGTCCAAGATGCAGGCTGTGCTGCCAGTTCTCAAGACCGCGATGAGCGAAGAGAGGCGTCTCGACGTCGAGGAGAAACAGCAGCTCGCGTACGAAAGAGCAGAGAAGTTCAAGATCCGTCAGATGAGCACCGTGCTGGAAGACTTCAAGGAAGACGACGCGGAAGAAAGCAAGGAGTCGATTGACTTTGGAGGCGCGAGCGACGATCTCCTCCACCTGGCCAAGGCGCTCGATGGCGAAGCTGATCAGTGCGTCCGCATCTATGCGCACTCGCCAGAGAACGCGCTGAAGGAGAAAGTGCTGACGGAGCTGAATCGGTTTGGGCTCAAGACTGAGAACCTCGATGTTGAGGGGAGCCTGGCGGAGCAGCTGAGCTCGTGCCGCTGCGTGATCCTCGTGGTCGAGAGCGTCCAGGACTTGGACAGACACACGCGCAAGCAGATCACCGCGACGCTGACGCGCATCGTGCAGGCTGCGCGAGCCGCGAGCCCTCGGAAGCGCGTGATCCCCGTGTTCGAGACGCGCCACTTTCTGGATCTGAGTAAGATGTACAGCCTCGCGCGGTCCGAGTTTTTCTATTTCGTTGACGGCGTCGGCAAGACGAGGAGCAAGGCGGAGCTGATCCTCCAGCTGCGCAACTGCTCGGGCAGGTAAGGAGGCGAGTGGCATTGCATTCTGTTCATCAGACGAAGTCGACACATCGAGTGAAAACAAATTTCATGTGAAACTAATAAGCATCAAGATATCGCAAAGGCAAACTGATGCAGGGAAGGCGAACCGTTTTGCGCCAGGGTCGTTCATTTCACTTTTGCTTTCCCGCTCACAAACACGCTGCCTGTCAGGCGAGAGAGTGCGATCCGAAGCATGCTCAGTGGTGGTCGCGTCCACTCGAGTGGTACTCTGCGGTGAACACGCCGGACTTGCGCACGCTCTCAAACACGCGCGACGCGTTGCTGAGCCACTCGCGCAGGCTCATCGCATGGTGCGTCACCGGGTTCTTGGAAAACGACGGCGCGTTCGGCAAGTTCTGAACGAATCGCTGCCACCTGAGCGCGGCATCTGACAGCGGCCATATTTCAGCAGCAAATCGGACAAACGAGGTCACGTTGGGATCCACAACCACCTTTGATTTCCAGACTTCATGAATAGCATTCTTACCGTCAAAGTCTTCGTAGCTGCTCGTGGAGCTCGTGTCTGCACCGCCATCGCTGCTCGGTTTCTTTGGGGTCACAAACAGCGGGATCTGCGGCTTGTCTGGCGTCGCGTTCTCACTCTCAGGCTCGTCTTGCACTGCAATGCACACGACACCAACACATCGTGAACGTCAATGCTAGCACGTCCATGCAATCTCGCAGTCCTGTCAAGCAAGGAAGAAGCCACACCGAATCGCGAGACTTGGCGCGTTGTGCGGTAAAACGCTCTTGGCCACGCTCGCTCGAGCGCAGTCACGTGGCGGGCGAGCACTCGCTGCTCCTTGTACAGCAGCGCGGCGTCCGGGAGGCGGTTCGCCACAAAGAGCAGCTTCGCGACGTGCTTGTCCTTGACGCCGCCGGAGATGTTTGGCAGGCGGCAGTGCTGCAACTTCGCCTCCGCTTGCTGCAGGAAGCGCACGACCTGGAGATCTGCGAGTGCGTCGTGCGCGATCACGACGTAGTGGCAGATCGAGAGCAGGAACGTCGCGAGCTGGAACGAGTGCGCCTCGACCTGCTGCTCGGGCGTGAGTGCGCCGAAGCGCGGCGACTCGTTCTTGCCCAGCAGCTCGCAGAGCATCGAGCTGCTCAGCATCGGCTGCGTGTCGAGCAGCACGAGGCTGTGTGGAGCAGCGCCGGTCGGGTCGTGGCTCACTGCCATGTCGATGCCGTTCGTCGCGTGGCTCCCAGACACGAGCGCCTCGAAGCTCTGCGGCTCGAACACCATGCCGCCTTTGCTGTCTTTGCTGTCTTTGCTGTCTTTGCTGCGACTGTTGAGACTGCTGTTGCGCTTCTTGTGGCGTGCGGACGGCGACGGGGACTGCGACTCGCGCTGCTGTTTGTGCGGCCCTCGCTCGCGCGTAGCAGTGTGCAGCAGCGACAGCAGCGTCGACTTCCCCACGCCTTCAAAGCCGAGCACACCGACGACCGTGAAGTTCGTGAGCTCGAGACAGCCCGAGAGCTTCGACGAGAGGTCCGTCGCGAACTGGAACTGTGCGTTGATGAGCTTGACGCTCGACGTCGGCGCGACAATGTTGCTGTAGTGCGCCGAGGACGGCACCGAGATCTGGACTGGCGTCTGTGACCGCATGAGCGCAGGTACTGAAGCTGCCAGAGTCGACTGCTGCTGCTGGTGTTTGGCCATTTTCTTGACGCTCGGGGAGCTCGACGGCGGCGGCTGGTAGAGCGTCCGCACGGGTGTCTCCCCTCCTTCTCCTCCTCCTCCTGTGGAGTGGCGACCTTGCGCCGCGTGCAACTGCAGATGGTCGCCTGGAGTCGCGAAGGACGGCTGACGCGTGTTCACATGGAGGTACCCAGCAGCGGATCCTTCGCTGTAGCGACCTTGCGGCGGCGGACTGCTCCTCGCGGCAGTCTGTGGAGCGTCCGGGTTGTACAGTCCCGCCATCGCTGCCTGCGGGTGAGGAGCTGGTTGATAGCCAGAGGACACTGGCGCTCGCAGGATCGTCGGTGGGTGCTTCGCGAGGATCAGTGAAGGGGATAGCGCTGGGGCTGCTGCGCCAGTCGCAGCGCTCGCCGTCTTGCTGCGCGTCTATCGGTCAGGACAACGTATGCGAGCATCCAACGCCGCGTTGTTATTGATGGCTGTCATAGCATCGTGGCACACACGCAGAGGTATTGATGACGGTGATTCGCGTACCCGTGTGTTGCCGCCGCGGAATGCGCGCGCCGACGCGCCGCCTGCACTTACGCTGCTGCTGCTACCTCCGCCACCAGCAGCAACGCTAGCAGCAATAGCGCTGGCAGGAGTCGGCTGACTGCTCTTGCCGCTCGCATTCGCATTCGCGTTGCTGCTGGTGCTGGCGTTGCTGCTCGTGCTGCTGCGCCGGTTGCCGCCGCCTCGCTGCCCACACACACAAACACACAAACACAAACACGACAAGGACGACGTCGCACAGCGTGTCAGCAGCAACACGTCCTCGCGCACACAGACACGAGAGGGAGGGCGGACCTTCTGGCGCTGCTTGAGCGGCGTGTTCTCCCGATCCATCGCCGCCGCCTGCTCGTCCTGCCTGCCGATGCCAATTGTGCTGGATCGACAGCACCAAAAACGCAGCAAACATGACATGCAGAGTGATGGTCCCAATCAAACTCGGACGGCATGCTGACGAAGAGCTACAGACTCACTCGCACGAGCTCTCCATGGACGACGCGCTTGCCACTTGCTCGCTCTCTCTACATGCAACTGAGTGTATTGCTCTCCGCCCAATCATCTTATAAACAAAGCAAAAAGTGCTGGTCGGCCAACGGCGACAGGGATCTAATCTAATCTAGTATACGTGCTTGTACTTCTCCTTGCGCTGCGAGCGCTTGGCGTCGCGGCTGCTCTTGGCCGAGCGCTTGCCATCGTAGCCCTCGGCGCGCTCGCGAGCCTTGTCCTTCTTCTGGCGCGCGCGGCGCGACACCGTCGCCGAGCCCGCCGCCTTGCGTGTGAGCATGTCGGACTGTGCGATCTCCGCGTCGAACGCGCCGAGCGCCTGGCTGAGCGCCGTCACGGGCCGCGGCGCGTTGCGCGCGGCGTCTTGTCGCTGCTTGAGCGCGTCACGCTTGACCGCGCGCTCGGCGTCCGCGCGCGCTTCCTCAACCTTCTCAGCACTCTTCGCCGCGATCAGCTGCTGCGCGGCCGACAGCCCGCCGCTGCTGCTGGTTGCAGACAAGGACGACACGACGCCGCCATTGGCGTCGAGCGCGAGTCCGAGCCCCGAGAACGCCGACATCATGCTGCTCTTCCCAGCATTCGTACCGAAGGCTGCTGTGGTGGTGGTGGTGGTGGATGACGACGCAGCAGCCCCGAACGAACCGAACGGGTTGCGAATCGCGCCATTGCTCTGCGGCCACTGGATCGATGACGAGAAGATCGATGACGACGAGTTGGTTGCTGCTGCTGATGAAGATGGAGTAGTGGCAGTGGTAGTGGTAGTGGCAGGAGCAGCGGCGCTGAGCACGTTGCCGAGGGTGGACACGAACGCCATGACCGCGTCGCCTGGTTTTGAGCTCGCGAAGTGCAGCGGCTTGGAGGCTTTTTGGCTGGCTGCGTGACAGTCTTCAGTATCAGGGCTTCGGATTAAAGAGATGCAGCTTCACTTCACACAAGCGAGAACATCACCATGTATCCAGAAGCGACTGTACGCGCACACATTTTGACTGGTTGAGAATTGCCACCCTCAAGAAAAAAGCATTCCCCGATCCAATCGCAGCGCACATCTCAAGCGAAGCACGATGGCGCCAGCGCAGCAGACGTACGAGCAGAAGCTCGCGAGCCTGAAGAAGCAGGCGGAGTACTATGCCGACTACATGAGCGACGAGGAGCAGGAGGACGCCGTGGCGACACAGAAGCACGACGAGGACGACTTCCTCCAGGACTTCTCGATGTGCGTGGTCGTGGGGGGTCTCCCCGTGGTGGACAGCGCCAAGCACGCCAAGCTGCTCGCCGTGGTGAAGAAGATCTTCTCGCAGGTCGGCGCGGTCGTGGACCTGAGCATGCCATTCGCGGCCAACGGGAGCACCACGGGCTTCGCGCTCGTGGCGTACGAGCAGGAGGCGCACGCGAACGACGCCGTGCGCACGATCAACAACTTTGCGCTCGACAAGCGCCACACGCTGCTCGTGAACAAGTACGGCGACCTGGAGAAGTTCGCGAGCACGCCCGAGGCGTTCGTGGAGCCCAAGAGCGACAAGTTCGTGGAGCCGAAGAACCTCAAGAACTGGCTCACGGACAGCCAGCGCCGCGACATGTTCGTGCTGCGCCACGGCACGGAGACGGAAATCTTCTGGAGCGACAAGGGCGAGACGACGCTCGACTACGACGGCGAGCGCGAGAAAACGAACGGGAAGCAGTGGTGCTCGCAGTACGTGCTCTGGTCGCCGCACGGCACGTTCCTGGCGACGTTCCACCCGCAGGGTCTGGCGCTGTGGGCGGGCGAGAAGTACGAGAAGGTGGGCCGCTTCGCGCACAAGAACGTCAAGATCGCCGTGTTCTCGCCGAACGAGCAGTACTTGCTGACGCTGAGCGAGACGGAGCAGGAGAACGCGATCATCATCTGGGACGTCAAGACGTGCAAGATGCTGCGCGCGTTCCCTGCGGGTAAGCCCACGGGCGAGAAGGACGAGGTGGTGCAGGGGCTGCTCACGCCGTTCAAGTGGAGCGCAAACGACCAGTACATTGCGCGCCGCGGCAAGGACGTGATCAGCATCTACGAACTGCCGTCGATGAAGCTGCTGGAGAAGAAGTCGCTGAAGGCGGACGGCGTGCACGACTTCTTCTGGTCGCCAACGGACCCGATCCTGGCGTACTGGGCTCCCGAGGGCAACAACGTGCCGGCGCGCGTGTCGCTCGTGGAGATCCCGTCGCGCAACGAGATCCGCCAGAAGAACCTGTTCAACGTGAGCGAGTGCAAGCTCAACTGGCACCCGAACGGCACGTTCTTGGGCGTGAAGGTCACGCGCCACTCCAAGTCCAAGAAGACGCTGTTCACGAACTTTGAGATGTTCCGCGTGCGCGAGGCGCTCGTGCCAGTGGAGATGCTCGAGATGAAGGAGACGATCGTGGCGTTCGCGTGGGAGCCCAAGGGCACCCGCTTTGCGTGCGTGCACGGCGAGGGCAACCTGCGCCTGAACGTGTCGTTCTACGACATGAACGGCGGCGCCAAGGGCAACGAGATCACGCTGCTGTACACGCTCGCGGACAAGCCGTGCAGCCAGCTGTACTGGTCGCCGCACGGCAACAACATCGTGCTCGCGGGGCTTGGCGAGATCAACGGCTCGCTCGAGTTCTGGGACGCGGACGAGAAGCAGAGCATCACGATCCAGGAGCACTTCAAGTGCACGCACGTGGAGTGGGACCCGTCGGGCCGCGTCGTGGCCACGTCGGTGTGCCAGCCGATCGATAACACGTACTACAAGTTCCAGATGGACAACGGGTACAATCTGTGGACGTTCCAGGGCAAGCTGCTGAAGGAGGAGAAGAAGGACTCGTTCTACCAGTTCATCTGGCGTCCGCGTCCACGCTCGCTGCTCTCGGACAAGGAGTACGCGAACGTGGTGAAGAACCTGAAGAAGTACGAGAAGCGCTTCAACGAGATGGACCGCCTCAAGGAGCGCGAGCGCCTCGCGGCCGAGCAGACCGAGAAGAACCGCGTGCGCCAGGAGTTCCAGGACCTCATCGCCACGCGCGTGCGTGCGGCCGCGGCGCTGCGCAAGGAGTACGTGGCCCTGCTCGGCGGCTACGACAGTGACGACGAGGACGAGTACATTGTCGAGACGCACGTGCACGACGAGGTCGTCTCCAAGGCCGAGGAAGTCGTGCGCAAGTAAGCAGGCAGGCGCTCCGTTGTTGCAAGCCCTGTGCTTGCAGCCAAGCAGACTTCGTTGCCTAACTGAGGAGATGAAGGAGAGGCGCGTGCGTGCGTGTGCGTTTATTTAACATGGTATTCCACTCAGTTCCGTGCCTCCTACTCGGTCTCTTGCAGCGCTTGCTCTGTTCTCGTGTCGTTCTCCAGCAGCTTCGCCGCCATCATCAGCAAAGCATCCGCACGAAGCCGCAAGACAAAGCCATTGAGCTGACGGAGAAGCACTCTGCCATCATGAAGGAGCGCCTGAGTCGCTTCGGTGAGGACAACGCGCGCGCGAGCGTTAAGATCGCGTACATGGCGATGCACGGCGTCGGCCACGCGATCACGAGCCGCTCGCTCGCAGCTTTCAACACCACAAGCAGAATATCCTCCACCAAGCCACAACGAAGTCGAAAGGAATCGATATACTCTGCAGAATCGCTTATGGCTCAAAGTAATACTCTCCACAGCAATGCGGACACGTCCGCTGCTCACCGTCGAAGTCGCTCCTGACAGCGCGCAGTGACTTGTCGAGCAAGTTGCTGAACGCTTTCTCATATCTGCCGATCATGACTGGATCGCCCGACCTGATCTCGACGACCTCGCCGTTGGACACGGCGTTCTCGGACCAGTTGAACGATCCGTTGATCAGCACCTTCCTGCCACAAATGCAAAACTTGTGATCAACAAAAAGTTCTTCCTACGCTCGTGGTAGTAGACCTCCACACTGTTAGAACAGGGAAAACACCACAAGCCGCGACCGTGTTCCAAACCATCAAATAGCGGAGTATCTTCGGTGTTTGTCGATACCGCTTTACTCACTTTGACAGGGCACGGTTTTTGGCTCCGAGGAAAAGACTCGAGTTTGTAACCATCGAGTTTGTAACCAGGTTGCCGAAACTCGAGTTGACAACCGCCAAGCACAAAAGAGCATGGACTTCGCAAGGAGCTCGACGCGAGCAGGCAGATGTTGCGTCTGCCAGTTGGCAGCATCCGAGACTCATGAAGCTTGTTCTGTGCGAGGCACATTAGCGCTTACCGACAGGAGGATTGTGGTTCCATGCAACGACACAAAGCCAACTCACAGAAGGTGGATCGACACTCATGGCATGTATGTATTCGCATTCTCGAAAGCGCGTTAGTTGACATCAAAGCAGTTTCTCAGGATAAACGCTCACGCACACTCCAGCTTCCTTCAACCCGTCCTAGAGCGCGAACGAGAGCACCACCGAGGCGGCGATCGTGGCGAAGGCGACCGAAGCCTGCGCGGCAGACGACTTGTCGGTCGACGTGCCGTTGTTGCTGCTCACCTGGCTGTCGCTCGCTGAGCTGCCGCCGGTGGTCAGGTTGCTCGACTTGGTCTCCGACTCCGAGAGCTTCGTGAACGCCTTGGCGAGCGTCGGGAACTTGAACACGCCGTCCGTGGTCGCGCACTTCTCAGCGGCAGTGCACGGCGTGCAGAGCTGCGAGTAGCCCGTGCGCTTGCAGCCGGCGCCGGTGCCGCACGACGCGACGCTCTTGTAGCACGGCGGGTTGACGGCGGCGAGCGCCTCTGG